>VDFB02248211.1:0-13676 GCA_007258455.2 Sequoia sempervirens | reverse complement strand
ATTGATTTATATGTGCAAGTGGAGATATCTAGAGAATGCAAGTGGGTGATATTAGTATTTAATCAGGGTTAGATTAAATAGATGATGATTATGCTGATTTAATGGTGCTTAGATGATTTTGACTTTTAAGATTTAAATATTTGTTTTATTTAAATCAGAAAAGGATAGAAGATGCATGTTTGAGATTTTAATTAAATAAAGCTTGATTTATTTAATTAAACTATGATTGAGCTTTTGATGATAAGAACTTGATTTACTAGGTGAATGGATGTGATGCATTTGATTTATTTATTGAGTGGATGAATATGCATAATGCTAATTTGACGGTTCACACATATATATATGTATATTAAACTATCTTATATATACATATTTATGATTAGTTTTGACCTTGAATAATTGGATCCCCCTATGATCTTGATTTCTTTGTCTCTTCTTTTCTTGATGTTGTGGATTCAATGTGTTGTCCCTAATGTGATAACATTCCACCAATACATATTTCTATGTATTTCATGCTACAAAATGTCTTTGTCTTTCTTCTCCTTAGAATGACATGTTCTCCTTTGTGTAGCACACACCATTTTAATGGGGGCTATCATATATTCTTGTTCTTATTTTTATAAAAATGTTTTTCTTAAAAATGTCTTTATATCTTGATATCTTATGATCTTGTCATCTATCTTAGGTGCAACCTAACTAAACTTCTATTTTTGTGACTATCTTACAACGTAGTTTATAGTAGCCACAAGCCTATCTTCTTATCATATGGTCTCTATCTTGCTACACATACCTATCAACATTGTCTTTTACTTGATCATATTATGCCATGTCTATGGATTTCTCATGTCTATCTTTTTCTTTCTCACCTAATGTGTTTGTCTACACCTAACATGTTTGTGCTAAGATTATAGTTAGCTTTACATGGAAGACCCATGTCCTATTTGCATCCTAGGTCAAGCTCTCTATTACATATACCAAATTGAATATTTACATCCTCTTCATCTTAGGCATATTCTCTTCAACCTCTTTATACTTTAGCTTGTATATGTTAGAATACATATACTCACTAAATTGGGGGAAAAATGTAATGCTAAAAGTTGCACCCTATACAATGTTGCATTCCATAACCTCCCCTTTATCCCTATTAAAGTTGAGAATGTAATCCCCTCTTTTCCTAACTTTAATCTTATCCTTAAAGTTACTTTATTTTCAATCTTTAAGTGATTTTTATCATGAATGGTAGTGTGACACATATAAATTTGTGATTTGGGCAAAACATATTGAAAAGATTGGTGACTACATGGTCATTAGGATATTACACTTCTTCCTACCCACAAAGTGTAATTCCTCTATGGCCTATAGACATGCCAAAAAAACCCTGTTGCATGCCTTTTCTTCATTCTTTCAACCATTCATTTGTTCAATTCTCTCAATCTTGGATTATATTCACTCATTCTCTCAATATTTTCACTCTAGCTCTCATTTTATCATTCCCTCTCCTTCTACACCATTTTTCTTGCAAGCTCTCTCACGTCTTGGCTTGTACACCAGAATTTGGTCTTCTTGGAAGGGAGGGTAACTAGACTCTCTTTTATTAAATTATCATCTTTATTTTGGTAGCATATTGTAATTTTAATTTTTATTGTCTTTTCTATCTATTTATTTATCTATAATTTTCTCTACCTATTTTTCTATCTATGGAGGTGGAAGCACCTATGCAAGAATTTGATTGAGGAAAACCCTTAAAATCCTGCAACATTTTTTCATATTTTTGTGTGTGTAGGTTGTAAAGTTGGAGCATTGTAGGAGGCTTCGTAATGTTGGACCTCTTGTGAGTTCTTTCTCTTATTTTCCATCTTTCCATTTTATTTCATCTTATTTAATTTATGCATGTTAGTTATTTTCCTATTATTATTATTATTTTTTATTTTGTTAATTTACAATAGCCTTCATATTTTAGTCTTCAAATAGTTAGTAGAAACTTTGATGTTTCTATTAGCAAGTTCTATTTTCAGTTACTATGAGACAACCTTATTTTGTGAGGACATCTATGCACCATGATGTTATCCTTAGTCGAGAGCCATTCATCTTTCTTATGAGTCCTTTGAAGTATACTCTTTGAGTCTCTAAAATACTTATTATAAAATTCATCATAAAACATAAAATATAACCAAAACTCCATGTCCTTCTACCTTTTTCACTTGAGCTTTTCACTTGAGGTAGTTGAGGAGCACTCACCCTTAGAGGAGGTAGGGGCTATCATTTTTCCTCCACTATAATTGCATTGACCTTTTAAATAATATTAGTGTAGACATGCCTCTCATCAAACCCAATAATCTCCCTATTATTAAATTCGATAATGCAAGTAGACAGACACTAGGTACAATCAAATTACCAATCCAGCTAGGACATGTGAATTTACCTATCCTTATCTATATCATTCTCAATTCTATTTCATACAATCTTCTTCTTAGTAGAATATGGATTCAAGCAATGGGGATAGTCTTGTCTACTCTTCATTGTACATTGAAGTTAGTATACAATAAAAATCTATATACTATTGAAGGGGGTCCAAATATGGAATATTCCTTACAAGTAGAAGTTGGACATAAATTTCATATTTTTAAATCTCTTAGTAATTTGATTCCAAATTCCAATTTCAAATTATTTTAGTTAATGATGATGATATCAATCATAGAAAATCACCTAAAAATTCACTCTTCAACAATGATTAGGTTTCATTAGATTTTACACCTTATTTCATTGGGGAGTATACAATCTTACCAAAAAAATTTAAAGGGATGAAGGTTGTTTGGTGGGATCCACAGAATCATATCCTTCCTCTTCTTTTGAGCATATTATCTCAACACCACAAATCTTTCTTCTAACAACAAAAATGATTCAAACAAGGATTCATATTCAAGTACATATTTTGATTATGGTTGGCTTCCTTAGTTTTTCAACCCTCCTTTGTTGGTGAGTATAAAATATCACAATCTAAGCATAATGAATCTTTGGTTTCATTTGCAAAATCAATTCCTTTGATAAAATCAAATCTACTTTTTTTACTTTAACAAATTCACAAACACCATCATGCCATGATAATGTTCCTTCTTCCTCTAACAATGGGGTTTCTTTAGCTTTCATCCCTCTTGTATTTGATAAATCTGATAAGGACCTTCCTAATCCTAACATCACAACACTCAACAAGGATATGCATTCTTGCAAAAGAATAAATTCTCCTTCTCATGTCAATGTTGCCACTTCTTCAAAAGGTGATCATACTCCTCATTTAAATAAGACTAGTATATTGTAGAATAATTTATGTATTTCCAAATGTAATGGAGTGGATGAAATTAAATACCCATGTGAGATTGGGAATGTAATTATTTAATTATTTATTCCTTAGATTCTTCAAATTACTACAAGAGGACCTCAAATAAGGAGTTGCATTGGAAATTTCAAACTTGAGAGATACGAAGGCATCTTCCTTATTTAGTAGGTAGTGGAACCGGGTGTAGGAGCACCTAGGCTAACCTCCATAGACTAGGAAATTTTGGCTTGTATCTGACCTTAGCCAAGTTAGAAGGTTTGTGTGTTTGTTTTGGACCTTAGAAGGTCATTGTTGTGGTTGGGTGAATTAGTCATTAGGACTAAGGTCACCATAGTTTAGTCTTTATTAATTATCTTTGCTTTAATTAGCCTTAGTAGCTTAAGTTTGGAATAGAGCCTTAAATGTGTTCTAAATGCATCTATGTTGTTAGAATATGCTAAAAGGAAGTTAAGGGAGTTGGATGCTCGGAATCAACGAAGTTGGCGGTCCTAAGAATTAGAGGACATTAATGATAAGTTGCTTAAAGTTTGCAAAGTTGCATGACAACATTTGTCGCTGCATGCAACCTACATCTGGAACCCCTAAAAGTTAGGAGGCGGGATCACCAACATCCCTAGAAACATGGAAAAAGGCATCTATGATGCAAGAGGCTCGAGTTATAAGATTAGGAGATTGTAATTAAGAAAGGAGGTTATGCTTTTGAATAGAGAGAACTCTGTTTTTTTTAAATTCCGTGTGTTTTGAGGTGACAGTGATATCAAATGGCTTGTATGTACTGATTTGGTATTGGATTTGAGTTTACTAAACATATCTAAGCCTTCTTTCTTTTGTAAGTAAGTTCATTTTGATTTAGTTTAGGTGTTTTGTGTAAATAAATTAGAATTTAGGGACTTTTCTGTCTTATTTTGAACAGTCAGTCCTTTCAATGGCTCCCCCATGAAATCTAACCACGGGGTCTTCCTGAGGAGGGATGGATATGTTAGGGGAGCTAGTAGTTTGTAAATATTTAGCAGTAGGAGCCATGTGGAGTCAAGCAAGCATTTTTAAAATCAAACCCTAGGTGAACTTAGAAGAGTTCGGTTAGGAGTTTGATAGAGAAAAGTGAAGAGTATAGGCAGGGGTTAGAGGTACAGTACGGAAAAAGCATGGTATTAGGTAGGGTAAGATAAAATATTCACATGCTAGAAGGATTGAGGTCTAAACAATCCATTTGTGTGAGAGAGGAGCAAGAAATTAGTGTAACCCTACTAATTAGGCCTATTAGCCCTATTTTCCCTAAGAGATAGGAAACCTGTGTACGGAGGAGACAGGGGTCTGAAACCCTATGAATATTTTAAAGGACCAAAAAGGGTATCTAGAAGTGAAGCTCATTTGCTAGGTTGTTTGGAAAATTTGGGCAAGAAAAAGCAAAGCAGGATCGGTAAGGGCTACAGGAATTAGACCTTCAAAGAAAAATCTGAAATCGCGGGCAAGAGAAGACTCTAAGACCAAGATGAATCCAATTGATGTGTTTGGGAAAGACTTCAGTATCTTAGACACCCCTCTATAAATAGTTCAAGGTATTGTGTGATGTTGGCATCTAGAATCTTCTAAGTGGAAGAGATACTACTTGAAGTTGCAAAGAGGTGTTGCTCTTCTAGGGGTGAAGACAAGAGGAAAACTCTTGGAGAAGAGTTGAGAGGGACTTTGGTTAATCATCCGCCTAACAAGAACCTTATTGGTATCAGTTCCGTGAAGAAGACAAGGAAAAAGGTCTTCTAGTAGATTGCAGTAAGCAAGCCTTGGAACACTACTTCTTTACAATTCATATTGGTATCGAGCCTTGTTTGATTAGGTTTGTGATTGGGCGTTGCAACCCACTGAAAGTTAGTAGGAGAATACACCGTGAGGAAGAAGAGCCATGGTGACTAATACCGAAGTTAGACAAGAAGGTAGAAGAGAAAGAAGAGGACAATCGGCTACTAAGAAAGGTTTTCATCGAGAAGCTCTTGGATGAAGTCCAAGAAATAGCAAACAAAGGTAAAGGATAAGATAGAACGTGGCGGAAGAGAAGGAAGCAAAGGAAAAGGAAGATGACTTGAGGAGGAAGCTCCAAAACTTTGACCATGTCCTTGCTAAAGAACCCTTCTTGAAGGCATTGCAGGCCTTAAGTGGCAAAGCTTTGGAAGGAGTGCCACTATTTAGTGGACAGATGGATCCTGATTCAGTCATGGACTAGATTGAAAGCATAGAGAATCACTTTGAATGTGATGGTATAACTGAGGCCCAAAAAGTAAAGGTGGCCAAGTCAAGGTTGAGAGGTGCAACTCTCACATGGTGGAAATTTGTAAAAGCTGAAAGAGAGAAAGAAGGAAAGGGTCCTATAGTTACATGGAGAGGCATGGTAACCAAGATCAAGTAGACCTACTTACCTGATGACTATGAAGTCCAGTTGCATAGGAGGAGACATAATCTTAGACAAAAAGACATGGATGTCCAAACATACACCGAGGAGTTCCAAAAGCTGTGCCTCAGATCAAAGGTGGTTGAAGATGAAAGCATCAAGCTAGCAAGGTATTTAAACGGGCTTAAATGGTCTATTCAAGAAGATATGAGCCTAGTGAACTTCAAAACCATCCGCCAATGTTATCAAATGGCCTTAAAGATAGAGGAGAAAGGCAAAAAGAAGCAAGAGAAAACCTCCAAGAGTAGAGGTAAAGGAAAAGACAGTAGAGGAAAAAGAGGTGGCTATGGTGGAAGGAGTTCAGAATCAAGGGCTCAAGGAGAAGTCAGGTACTCTGATCCGTAAGAAGGAAGTTCTAGTAGAGGTGGTAGAGGAAGAGGCTCTAACTCTAGAGGAAGAAGTGGTGGACAAGGAAGAGGTAATTACTTTACCAACATGAAGTGTTACCACTGCAATCAAATGGGACACTCGACCTATAGGTGTCCAGAGAAGGGTAGTACTTCTCATGGAGGTGACAAGAGAACTAATCTAGTTCATGATGAGACAAATGCTGCAGAGAAACATTCTAAGGTACCATTGAATTCTAAGGAAGGTGAGAACCTCATGATGAGGAGAACTTTGATCAAGGAGCCGGTTAAAGAAGAACCAAGCCAAAGAAGGTCCCTATTTAGGATAAAGTGTAAGATGATGGGGAAAGTGTGTAGAGTCATCATTGACTCAGGGTCTACTGACAATATTGTGTTAGAGGAGACAGTCAGCAAGCTGAAGTTGACAAGGATACCCCACACCAATCCTTACAAGGTCACATGGCTCAATAAAGGTCAGGTGTCTTGGTGAATGAACAAGCATGGGTGGAGTTCTCAATCGGAAGGTACAAAGACAAAGTCTTGTGTGATGTGTTACCTATGGATGCATGTCACTTGCTCCTAGGTAGACCATGGCAATTTGATCGCCAAGCTATGCATGATGGAGCAAAGAACTCCTATACTTTCAAGAAGGATAAGGTAACATTTAGAATTCAGTCTTTGTTAGAAGATACAGAGGTGCAAACAACAGGTCCTAAATTGCTCATGGTTGGTGAAAAAGAGTTCTTAGAAGCCTTGGAAGAGGGATAAGGAGTTGGCTATGTAGTGATGTTAAGGCCAAGAGAGGTAAGTGATGAGAAAGTAGCTGAAAATCCAGAGTTACCTAAAGAAATATAGAAAATGTTGCAGACCTATGAAGGCATTGTGAGTAGTGGACAACCAACAGCATTACCCCCTAAGAGAGCCATAAGTCATAGGATAGACTTGATACCAGGGGCTACCTTACCAAATAAAGCAGCCTACAAGATGACTCCTCAACAAAATGAGGAAATAGCTAGGCAAATACAAGAACTCCTAAACCAAGGTCTCATTAGGAAGAGTATCAGTCCATGTGTAGTACCCACTGTCTTAGCACCTAAAAAGGGAGGAGAATGGAGGCTTTGTATTGATTCAAGGGCCATAAATAAGATAACCATTAGGTATAGGTTCCCTATCCCTAGGATTGAAGACCTCATGGATTGTCTAGGTGAAGCTAGGTACTATACCAAGATAGACCTAAAGAGTGGTTATCACCAAATCAGAATACATGAGGGAGATGAGTGGAAAATAGCCTTCAAAACCAATGAGGGTCTATATGAGTGGCTGGTTATGCCATTTGGGTTGTCTAATGCCCCCTCCACATTCATGAGACTCATGAATGAAATCCTCAAAGACTACATTGGCAAATTTGTAGTAGTGTATCTTGATGATATACTGATTTATAGCAAAACAAGAGAAGAGCACCTCAAACAGATAGAGTTGATTTTCAAGAAGCTGTAGGAGGAGAAGTTGATGATCAATTTGGAAAAGTGTGAATTCATCAAAACAGAGCTGGTGTACCTTGGATTTGTGCTATCACATGGCAACTTGAAAATGGACAGCAGCAAAGTGGAATCCATCCTCAATTGGCCTACTCCAAAGACAGCAACAAAGGTAAGAAGTTTTCATGGTCTTGCTCAATATTATAGGAAGTTCATAAGGCAATTTAGTGCTATTTGTGCTCCTATGTTGGATACCATTAAAGGAGGAATGAAGACTAAGTTTGTATGGAATCAGCAAGCTAATAAAAGTTTTGAGTTGTTGAAAGAAAAGATAGCTACACAACCTATTTTGGTGTTACCAAGCTTTGAGAAGCTATTCACTATTGAGTGTGATGCAAGCAATGTGGCTATTGGAGCTGTTCTCAGTCAAGAGGGCAGACCGGTGGCTTTTCATTCAGAGAAGTTAAGTGAAGCCAAGAAGAAGTATTCTTCTTATGACCTTGAGATGTATGCATTGGTCTAGGCTCTAAGGAAATGGAGGCACTACTTGCTTCCCAAGGAATTCATAGTGTATTCAGACAACCAAGCACTTAGTTTCCTAAATTCATAAGAGAAGTTGAGTCCTAGACACATGAAATGGGTGGAGTACCTGCAAGCTTACACCTTCAATATCAAGCACAAGAAAGGAGTTCTCAACAAGGTGGCAGATGCCTTGAGTAGAAGAGTCCTCACCATTCAAGAGATTCAGTTGAAGAGCATGGGAATAGATCATTTCAAGGATCTATATGCAGATGATGAAGATTTTGCAGACATTTATAAGGTATGTGCTGAATACAAGAATCACTTTCATAGTAAATATGCTGAATACACTTTGCAAAGTGATATTTTGTTTAAAGGGAATCAGTTATGCATCCCTAGAGGCTCTATTAGAGAGAATTTGATACAAGAAAAGCATAATGGTGCATTGAGTGGTCACTTTGGGATCACCAAGACTCAAGAACTTGTTCAAAGGTTCTACTATTGGCCAAGGATGAACCTAGATGTTAGGAGGTATGTGGAGAGTTGTATGGTGTGTCAAAATGCCAAAGGTACTTCTTCAAATGTAGGCCTATACCAATCATTGCCTATCCCTACTAGGCCATGGGAATGCTTGAGTATGGATTTTGTAGTATGATTACCCAAGACAAGACAAGGCATGGACAATGTTTATGTAGTTGTGGACAGATTTAGCAAAATGGCTCACTTTGTGCCATGTAAAACTACCAATGATGCCAGTCAAATAGCTTCTCTCTTCTTCAAAGAGATAGTAAGGATACATGGATTACCAATCAGCATTGTATCAGATAGAGACACTAAGTTCATGAGCCATTTTTGGAAGACTCTTTGGCAGAGATTGGGCACTAATTTATCTTTTGGATCTGCATACCATCCCCAAATTGATGGTCAGACCGAAGTTGTAAATAGAACTCTTGGAAATCTATTAAGGTGCTTGACCAAGGAGTATGGTCAATAATGGGATCAGTTGATTGGGCAAGCTGAATATGCCTATAATGACACTGTAAACAGATCAACAGGGAAGAGTCCCTTTGAAATTGTCTATGGATTACATCCTAGAGGAGTCTATGAGCTGAGAGACTTAAAGGATGGAGTCAAGGGAAGTGGATATGCTGATGATTTTGCCTATGCAATGTAGGAGATTCATGATACAGTCAGGAATACATTGGCAGAAAATAACATGAAGTATAAGACCAAGGTGGATGAGCATAGAAGAGAAGTGCAGTTCAATGTTGGAGACTTGGTGATGGTGCATTTAAACAAGTCTAGGTTGCCAAAAGGAGTTCCTCACAAGTTACAGATGAAGAGGATAGGTCCCTATCCTATCTTAGCAAAGTATGGAAACAATGCCTTTAAAGTGCAGCTACCGGATGACAGTGGACTGTCCCCTATTTTTAACATTACAGACCTGGTTCATTATAAAGGACCACCACTAGACATGGATCGGAACCTCAATGAAGTCATCCAAGATGTGGAGGAGCTCAAGCTACCTTCTACTATAGTCAAACAAGCTGACAGTGTACTGGATACTAGGGTCTATAAGAAGACTAGAACCAAGGAATACAAGGAACACTTGATTAAAAGACATGGTCAATCTGATGCTGATGCAGTGTGGATCAAAGAGTCAGAGTTCAAGAAGTTGGGCATTGATCTCAACTTACTCAATCCAAGGGTGGATTGAACTCTTTTGTTTTGGGGAGGATGGTGCAGGAGCACCTAGGCTAACCTCCATAGACTAGGAAATTTTGGCTTGTATCTGACCTTAGCCAAGTCAGAAGGTTTGTGTGTTTGTTTTGGACCTTAGAAGGTCATTGTTGTGGTTGGGTGAATTAGTCATTAGGACTAAGGTCACCATAGTTTAGTCTTTATTAATTATCTTTGCTTTAATTAGCCTTAGTAGCTTAAGTTTGGAATAGTGCCTTAAATGTGTTCTAAACACATCTATGTTGTTAGAAGATGCTAAAAGGTAGTTAAGGGAGTTGGATGCTCGGAATCAAGGAGTTAGAGGTCCTAAGAATTAGGGAGAGGACATAATGATAAGTTGCAAAAAGTTGTTGGAAAGTTGCATGACAACATTTGTCAGGTTGCATGCAACTTAGTTATCTTGGATCCCCTCAAAGTTAGGAGTGTGGGATAGATCAACATCCCTAGAAACATGGCAAAAGGCATCTAGAATGCAAGAGGCTCGAGTTATAAGATTAGAAGATTGTAATTAAGAAAGGTTTTATACTTTTGAATGGAAAGAGCTCTGTTTTTCTGGAAATTCCGTGTGTTTTGAGGTGACAGTGATATCAAATGGATTGTATGTACTAATTTGGTATTGGATATGAGTTTACTAAACATATCTAAGCATTCTTTCTTTTGTAAGTAAGTTCATTTGATTTAGTTTAGGTGTTTTGTGTAAATAAATTAGAGTTTAGGGTTTTTATTGTCTTATTCTGAACAGTCAGTCCTTTCTATGGCTCCCCCATGAAGTCTAACCACGGGGTCTTCCTGAGGAGGGATGGATATGTTAGGGGAGCCAGTAGTCTATAAATATTTAGCAGTAGGAGTCATGTGGAGTCAAGCAAGCATTTTTAAAATCAAACCCTAGGCGAGCTTAGAAGGGTCCGGTTAGGAGTTTGATAGAGAAAAGTGAAGAGTATAGGCAGGGGTTAGAAGTACAGTATGGAAAAAGCATGCTATCAGGTAGGGTAAGATAAAATATTCACATGCTAGAAGGATTGAGGTCTAAACAATCTGTTTGTGTGAGAGAGGAGCAAGAAATTAGTGTAACCCTGCTAATTAGGCCTATTAGCCCTATGTGCCCTAGGATATAGGAAACCTATGTACGGAGGAGACAGGGGTCTGAAACCCTATGAATATTTTAAAGGACCATAAAGGGTATTTGGAAGTGAAGTTCATTTGCTAGGTTGTTTGGAAAGTTTGGGCAAGAAAAGCAAAAAGGTGACTGGTAAGGGCTACAAGGAATTAGGCCTCTTTAAAGCAAAATCTTGAGATCGGTAAGAGTGAAGAGTGAAGACCCTCCAAGATGTATTCAATTGGATGTGTTTGGCAAGATTTCAGTATCTCAGACACCCTTGCAAGAATTTCAAGGTATTGTGTGATGTTGGCACTTAGAATCTTCTAAGTGGAAGAGACAGTTACCAGTTGCAAAGAGGTGTTGGTCTTCTAGGGTGAAGCACAAGAGGAAAACTCTTGGAGAAGAGTTGGAGTAGGACTTGGTTAATCACCCAAGCCTAACAAGAACCAATTGGTATCAGGTTCTAGGAAGAATACAATGAAAAGGTCTTCTAGTAGATTGTGCAAGCAAGCCTTGGAACACTACTTCTACACCGTAAAACCATTAATGCTCCATTAAGGAGTTTTTGGGAGTTATAAGGTTCCATTATGGTCATTTTGGTCAAAGATACTTGTGTGAGGAACCATTTTTTTTTGCAAACACTTTCGCTATGGTCCATCAGAGTTTTTACCATAGAATTTTTGGGTCATTTTGAGTGTACAATTTTTCCTTTTGGTGATCTTTTTTTCCTTCTTAATTACTTTTTTTGGGGGGCTTGGAATGGATGATGTGTGATAGTAGGTTGAATAAGGTTGCTCTATTATAATATAATATGAGTTCCATTGTTTAGGAGAGATGGTATAATCATGTTTAGTTTTTCTTTATTATAATATAAACATGGCTATGGATTTGTGGTTGCATGTGTAAGATGTGAAAAGTTTCAAGGAAGAAAGTCTCCATGCTATGGGTGTTTTTATTTATTATGATTTGTAGATGGCTATGAATGTGAGGTTGCATGTGTAAGGTGCGAAAAGTGTCCAACAAAGACGACATTGCATGTTTATTCGCAAGATTAAGAATATGTATTAGAGATGAGTATCAATTTTTATGTTGAAAGTTAATGGTTTTATTGTTAATATTTATTTATTGCTTAATATTAAATTTTTATAGAACTTGACAGGTGGGATTTTTATCCTAAGGCCATTAATGTGACATACATCTTCTATCTCTCTAGTTTTCTAGGAAAGTGATCTTTCAAAATTATTATTCTATTAATTTTTTAGATATAAATACTTTACAAGTCCCCCTTTTAAATTAATGGTTGATGTATATCTTCTATCTTTTCCCTTTAGTGGATTATGCCTCCCCTTTATTCTATTCTTATCTATCCAGTTTTCTAGGAAAGTGATCTTTCAAAATTATTATTCTATTAAATTTCTTAGATATAAATACTATAAAACCCCTCCTTTTAAATTAATGTTTGAAAAAAATAGCTTTTTTGGAAAATAAATGTAGAGAAATCTCCTTAAAGATTATATTTTTGCATGAACATGAAAAAAAATATATAAAAGAAACACACCAAATAAATAGAGAGTCTAATACTAATTGCAATAGATAGAGGAATGCATGAAAATTAACAAATACACTAGCTGGTCCAATCCATAAATCTAATGCACTCCAAAATTGAATAAATACTATTAATATCAATAAGTAAACCCTAGCCCTTTGGCACATAGACTACAATTAGAAACTTAACTTATTTTACTATTCATTGGAGAGTCTACAAAAAAGGAAGCATGTCTAAATATATCATATGTATGAATAATTGTAGTAAATAATATGATTTTTGCATACACATTTAATCTTATGTTGTTTGGTCAACGAATATGTAGACATTTCATAATAATTACTACACATATGTGCTTTAAAATTATAAGAAGATGGAATAAAAGGTGTTTATCTCCAATTTCTCTATGAATTCTAGAATCTCTATAATCCTCATGTTCACTCATCTTTCTATCTATATCCATTTCACTTGATGGTTGTATAAGGGAAAAGGAAAACTGATGTCTCCAAATAGTTAAAATTGTTACCACTTATGTAATATGTCATTTTTTTTGTTCAAACATTGTGACTTCTTTTCTTTTACCACCATTCAAACAACATTCCATCTAATCCTTATGCATGCTCTTTTTTCATATCCTAGTTGAAACTTGAGTCTTGTTAATAAACAGTTTGAAATAATTAGTTTTTTAATCATGAAAACTTTTGTTACTACATAAGTCGATCATAAACAAGAAAGATAGTTACAAATTTATGTACTTTTTAAATGAATTAAATTGCATGTTCTAATACTCCTCTCATTTCTTTTGTGCTGGTAGTTACTTTATGCTTGATTTATTTGTACATGTAAGATGATCACCGTGGATGATATGCATGTTGTCAAAGCAACAAGAAAGATAATTGAAATAGTCGAGAAATCTAATGAAAAGATGATTAATTGTATCTTCAATATTTTTATTTATAGATGTTATATAATTCATTTCAAAATCTATTTAAATCCTATATTTAAAATATAAATTGTCTAGTTTTAAGATAGACTATCATTTCAAAATTCTATATACCTTGACAGCCATGACAATATTATAAATCTCATAGATTGACATGCTCCACAAGAAGAAAGAAAAATATAACAATGTACATACTTATCACGTTGAAAAGGAGTGCCAATATTTAA
>VDFB02248209.1:0-15769 GCA_007258455.2 Sequoia sempervirens | reverse complement strand
TGAATGAATTTATAGAAGATTATTTTTATTAAAGTGATAGAATCTAATCCTAATACTAACATTAATTATAAGTCTAACCATAACCCCAACCCTAAAACTAACACTAATTAACTTCAAACCTAACTCTAATTTTATATCCAACCCTAAACATAACTATGATTCTAAAACTAACATTAATGAAAACCTAATTGAACCATAACCCTAACCCGAATACTAACCCTTGCCCCAATTGAACCCTAACACTAGCCCCAAGCTCTATTATAGAACCTTAATCTTTACCCCGAACCCCAACCCTAATCCTAATTGAATCCTATAACTAATTTTAATTAAAATCTAACCCTATTTGAACCTTAAACTTAATTTAACTCATGTTTAGGGTTAGGGTTCAATTAAGGTTAGGGTTGAATTATGGTTATGATTAGGGTCAAAATTCAAATAGGATTATGGTTGGAGTTTAATTAAGGTTGCTATTCACTTAGGGTTAAGGTTTAATTAGTATTCAATTTGGGTTAGGGATCAATTAGGGCTATAATTCAATAAGGGTTTAATTAAGGTCAGGTTGAAGTTAGGCATTAAATCAGGGCTAGGATTGAGCTAGGGTTTGATTACGTATGGCTATTGGTTCATTTTAGGGTTAGGGTCTTCACCTCAGGAGTTCTCTAGGTTTCTTTGATACAATTAGGTTAGGTTTCAACAATACCTAGGTTAATGACATAATCCAATTAGTGTTAGAGTTAGGCTATAATAATGCAGTTCAATCGCTAGGGTCAAGGCTTCATCGCGTTAGAGTTAGTTTGCAATAATAAAATTTTCCATAATGATATGGAAAGGCATTCAATTGGATTCATATACAAATGCACAAATAAGAATTGGTAATTAAGAATTCTCTAGAACTAAAGTTATAACAACAAATGAAATCCTTAGCTTAATCATTTGTTCTTTGTTAGGGTTGGGATAAGAATTTAACGGGGCCAACCGATACTTAGGAAATAAAACCCTGTGGAGGAAATAAAGTATCAAAGTTGGGTTTTAATTTTAATCCGATGACATAAGCCTAAGCCATTAACTCCAGTGGTCATGTCGTCGACGGCTTACCCAAAGCCTTTCATTAAATACTAACTGTGCAATGTGTAGGTTTTCCAAATTTGAAGATATGGGAGAAGATCTCGATCATACCCCACCAGCTCGTAGACCTAAGGTGTTGCCCTGTTATTTGGTGCGAGGTCAACAAAAGGAAGATGTATGTCCTATATGGAATGTGGTGCCCAATCTCCACTATTGAGCTCATAACCTGTGGTTTTAGATGGACAACCAAGATCAAAAGCTAATGTAAATCTTTGTTGTTCCCTGCTAGCTCGCAGGAGGAAGATGAAGGTTGGTGAAGCATTAATGAATTATTCCTTACTTGTGTAGTCACATCGATCTCAATCTGTGTGAAGATGTTGTTGTTGGAAATCATGAAGGGTGATCTTTGGATTCTCATCTAGCTCAGTAAGGAGGAAGATGAAGGTTGGTGAAGCATTAATGAATTATTGCTTACAGTACATATGCCACCAAATTGCCATGTTTGCACATGCATATTTACTAGGCATTGATGAAGGTTTCCATTACCTCGCACAATAAATACAAGAGGAATTAACTGCTAATAGTGTCATTCTTGTAGCAGTTAGAGTGCTTTGTGGGCTAAGTCTAATCAAGTTTGAGTGCTTGTCTAAGAAGAGAAAATGAGTAAGTCAGTAAGGAGGTCTGTTCGCTTGAGCTCACAAAAGCTCAGTCCTGCTATTCAGGAAGGTGCTTTGGTTGAGCAGCAACGTCCTGGAATTGCAACCTTCTACTACTTTGGTTGCAGTAGAAGGTTGCAATTGCAGGACATTTCTGCTCAACTGGTAGATGACAAAGGAAAGCAGTCGGTGTGCTCTGGATGCGGCCAACACTCACCCATTGACCTTACGAGCAACACTTCTGATGATGTAACCGAGACTGACTCAGACTACTATCGGTATTTAAGTCGCTTCAATCACGATCTGCCCTCTAATGATGAAATGATATGTGTGGGCACATCAACTGTTAAAACCCCAAGCGGATGGACTAGAACCATATTGGGCAAGGACAAGAAAGAAGAGGAGGCTGAGGGTCTACCGTATTGGGCAACAACTAGAAGTGGGCGTGTATACCAGGGTTTGAGTGTTGGTAAGGGCACGGTGGCGGGTATACAAGAAGTTGCTGTGGTGTGCCTTCGTGGCAATTTGGTTGCCTGGTTTTTTTGCGTGGCCTAGCGACAAGGGGATTTTGATAACAATTTGTGGTCTCATATTCTTTTAGCTTTCCCCAGTTCGTGCGCCACTATGTTTTGCAAATTCAACGTGTGGGAAGTTTTGAAATGAAAGTCAAATGCAATGGAGATTTTGTTCAAATGAAAATTTGTGGTGAAATTACATTTGAGCCCGAAGCTTGTTGCTCTCTTGTCATATAAAAGGGAATTCATACCATTTTAGGAGAGAATTGATGAGCTCTAGCTAGGTTTTGAGTTGAATATATGGGTAGAAAGATAGTTTTGAGTTGAATAGATGGGTAGAAAGATATCTATCCTCTGATGAGGAAGTGATATCTGTGGTGCCATTGGCTGGTAAAACCCCAAGCAGACGGAATAGAATAGATAGACTGTTTTGAGTTTTGGATGAATATATGCAAATTATCTTAAATTGTATGTAGATATGACTTATAAGCATGAATAAACGTATAATTCTAATATATTTTCTCTCCTTATGTAGATTTGAGTGAATTTTGAATGAAATGTTAATGATGTTATCATTCTTCTTTTGAGAATTTGTTCAATTGTGTGTCTATGTTTTGGGTAGAATTCAATTTTAAAATTTTGAGGTTTCATATTTATATGTGTCTAGAAAATGAATGTTAAAATATCATGAAAAAAATGGGCATAGAATGAATGTATAAGTAAAATTATATTTGCATATATTCATAAAATAAGATCTAATAAACAAAAAATATATGCAATTAAAAATAAACGAAAAATAATTCAACCCAAATTTAGATAAGAGAGATAATTAGATTATATGATAACTTTAAGGCTAGGGTTAGGGTTTGATTAGGATTAGTGTTTGCTTAGGGTTATGATTAGAGTTATGAATCTACAATTAGGGTTCAATTAATGTTCACTTAGGTTTCTTTCTTGGGAGAATTTTATTGAATTGTAAGTGTATTTTATAAAATTATTATGTCAAGAATTAATTTTAGATAATACTACATGTGGTTTTTCATATGGTATTAAATTGTAGATTAAAATTGATAATAGATTTCCTTCCTTCTTTTGCATTGTAAGCTACCATAATATATGGCCTTAAAATCCTATTCATATTTTGAGCTTTTCTAAACTATACAACACGACATCCAACAAATAAATTTGTTATGCACTTTTTCCGAGCACAAATCCTTAGAATTCATAATGTGTTACTTAGGTTAATTCTTTATTGCATGAAATAAATACACACTAATATATATATTATGGATTTGAGGGAAGATATTAAAATATTTATATATATAGAAAAATTTAAATGCAAGGGATTCAAGTACATACCTTTGCTTTTGTTAATGTTGATGAAGATACAAATCTTGATGAAGTTCCAAATTTGATGACATGATATAAAAAACTGGAATATCTTTGCTCTATGTGGCACTTGAAATTTTGTACAAAACTATAACTAACTCTACGTCAAATTTGTGACTTTGGACCTGTTTTGCATCAATAAATATGAGCTTTGACACATGCCTCCTAATCTACCATACAATATGTACTTAAATTCTCAAAATAGTTGGGAGTAGTGTTGAGATTGGTGGATCTTTGGGAAGGTCTAATGCTTCACCTTTGTATCTCTCCCTATAGATAGAGGTAGAGATGAATATAGAATGAGAGAGGAAAAGGGATAAAAAAAGATAGAGATGTAGAGAGAGATATAGGGAGAAATAAATATATAGAGAGATAGGGAGATATATATATATATATATATATATAGAGAGAGAGAGAGAGAGAGAGAGAGAGAGAGAGAGAGAGAGATAAATGGGAAGAGAAAGACATAGACATAGAGATATATGGGAAGATAAAGGGACAAATAGGTTGAGATATGAAAATAGATAGGGGTATAGGAAGGGAGCAAGAGATCGGGGAGAGATGGGGAGAGATACATAGAGGGAGGGAGAAAGGGAGATAGATATGTAGAAGAGGGAGAGATAGAAGATGGGGAAGAGGGAGATATATGTAGAGAGGGGGAGAGAGGGAGAGCAAGAGGGGGAGGCTAATTTTTTAGTTTAAATTCTATAAAATATTCAATAAATAATAATATAAATATTATAAGAATTATATAATTTGTATTTTAAATTACACACTATATTTTATTTTTTGAAAAATATGTAATTTTTTAACCATTTTCCTATATATTTAGTATTAAGATTTTTACATCTTTTAACAATTCAATATATAATACAAATCAAATATAGTTAATAATTTAATTAACTAGCATACCTATATTAATTAATAATATATGTAAAACACGCCGAGAGTTATCTTTATCAAGATGCCTATTGTCTTGAAAAAATGCTTACATTTTCATGAATATGAATTTGGAAAGCAATCAATTTGATTTCATTATTGTTTGTGTCATTGTTTATCTCAATTCCCATATATCAGGGTACACATTGAAATTTGAAATCATACCAACTTGTCTATAACAACAATCAACTAAGAACAATAAATTTAAAAGCAGAAATATTCATCAATCATTAGATTTAGTATTGACAGCATCAAAGAAGCATATCATGACAAAATGGTACTAACTAACTTTAGATATATCCACTATTTTTTTCAAATGTTTGAATACATTGTTAACATTTTGTTCCACAGCCCACTAAAACCATGCCCAATGCAAGTCTCATTGCCTAATCAAAACTTTATTGTTTTATGACTGCATTTAATCCTTTGTTCAAGCATTTCTAAGTCTCTTTTTTTCACTTGAAGTTTAAATATGTATCTCGCTGAAAGGACCTTTGTATAATGTGTGAAAACTTAACATCATCTTGTTTTTCATGCTTTAAAATGTTCAATTCTTTTGTTGTTACACCCATAATTTCTTCTGCCACTTCTTCAAAAGTTGTAATCCAAGTGAATGAAGTATGGTCTTGCACTTTGCATTGAAGTATTTATTTATAATCACATTCAGGGAAAGTTTTATCACATCTTCCACAATACTACTGACCATTTTCATTAGTGTTTCAAGAGGGTGGGAGAGAGGGTGGGAGAGAGGGTGGGAGAGTGAGGGAGAAGGTGGGAGAGAGGGGGGAAGAGGGTGGGAGAGAGGGTGCGAGAGTGTGGGAGAAGGTGGGAGAGAGGACGGGGAGAGAGAGGGAGGGAGTGGAGAAGAAAGTGGGAGAGAGTGGGAGAGTGGGAGGGAGGTGGAAGAAGGTGGGAGAGAGTGGGAGATGGTGCGAGAGAATGGGAGAGAGTTGGAGAGTGGGAGATAGGGAGGGAGAGAGTGGGAGAGGGTGCGAGAGAGTGGGAGAGAGTGGGAGAGAGTGTGGGAGAGTGCCCAAGAGAGTGAAAGTGTGGCTACGTAGGGTTTCTATACATAGTATTTGTAGGAGAATGGAATCTCTATTTTGAATTATTCTAATCCTTGTTTCTATGTAGTAGTTTTTAAATTCATTTTGTTGTTATACTCTATAATTAATAGTTTATATATTGTACTCTCTCTATACATGATTTTAGCAAGATTGGGGACACTAATAGAACCTTCATTTTTTTTTTTAAAGACTAAGAAATGTATGAAAATTTGACAACATGAAAACCATGAAAATAAAAATTTAACATAGTAAAAATGGCCAATCATGTGCTAAAAATGAAAATACCATTTGTTGTTACTCTAATATTTCAACCATATACTACATTACCAAGTGCATTTTATAAATCTATCATGCAAGGAGCACAATATTGGGAATTAATGTGAATGATTCTCATCAAGAAATTAGACTGCAAGCTTTCAGATTGAAGGACCCAAGCTCTTTGTAGGTTTTCAATGAAGATTTAATTAGCCACTATTAGGAACAATAAGAAAATAGATAAATGTGAAAATAAATCCTAATCTCTAAGAGTGTTGTGCTAAGAATTACATACACATCCCATAAATTTCAATATAGACATGAGACACATTTATAGAAATAAAGGAAAGAAATAGCTATTTAGATAGTTATTGTGCGAACCCCAACCTAGGTACCTACAAAATAAAGACAATAAACACCTTAATTTAGATTTTGCAAGCATAAACAAGGATTCCCCATGAAATCCATTTACAACTTCAAACTAGGAATGAAAATATTGAAGAACAAAATGCAAATAACGAAAACAAGATAAAACTCCTAATTAGAAGTGCAAACTCTTAATCCCATGGGGGAATTGATGCCAATTTGATGTAAAAATTGGCCCTTTCCCAATTCCTATGATGCAAGCTTCGAATGTTGAAGATGATATTGATCCACTTTGATGAAAGATGAGAACTCCAAGCCAAATCTGCAAAAAGCCTAGCTAAGAACTCAAATGATGGATGGAAATGACTAAGTATTTTAGCATGGTAACTTTGCTTGGATTGTGGATGATGAAATGAGGAGATGAGCTCTTCATTTATAGGATTTCAAGATGGATGAAAGTCCAAATTTGAGCAATATGGGACTATCATTCATCCAATGGCATGATGCCACTTGGCAATCCATGAATGGATGGAGGATGTGCAAGATTTGAGGAATGTGCCAATCAATGCATGAATTTGAAATTCAAATTTTTTGAAAATGACTTGTGAGAGGGAAGGAAATATAATAAATGTCACTTGGCTCAAGGCAAAGGACATATATTATAAAATTATTGCTTTGTTGAATGTGCATGTTGACTTGGAATTTTTGAATTCAAATTGAGAGAATATCCCAAAAGATGCCATGTGAGGGAAAATAGGGATTTAATAAATGAATTAAATCTATTTTTATGTGCAACTTGTATTTTTTGGAGGATGTGACATGAGATTAGATTAAATTAATCAAGGGTTAATTAATTTAACAAGAGATTTGATGATGTGACTTATTTGATTTAGATTTATGGATTTATTTAAATCAAATAAGAGAGGAATATGGAACAAGAGATTAATTAAATAAGGATTTTGATTTATTTAATTAGAGGATGTGGTGTTAAATTAAACTGGGGCCAAGGTTTTAATTTATTAATTTGGCCAGATGAATCTTAAGAGATTTAAATCAAAGCGCTTCACCAAACCGATTATTTAATTAATAGGATAATTTAAACGATGGATTGATTTTAATCGGTAAGAAAGTAATTTAATTAGATAGAAGTGAATTATTTAATTTCAGAGATTTATTGATGAATTTAATCAGAGTAGGGAATTTGATTAAATGGTTAGACTAAGGGATGACGGGAAATAAAACCATGTTAGTAAGCCGTAATCGGAAAGCACGGCGTCAATCACTAGCGCCCCTATGCATTCACAGCTATTATTAATCTACAAAAAGATTAGGAATCTACGCATCTAAGAGATTAATAAAATAAGTTTTTATTTATAATTTTTAAATTTGATAATTTTGAAATTATCATAGATGTAAAGTAAAGATAAAATATTTTTCAACAAAACAAATAAAAAATGACAAACAAATAATGTGATTAATCAATAATAACATGATATTGAAAAAAATATAATAAATAAAAGAATATGCATAATTGTACATAAGCCATCAAAAGTCTAAATATATCTATCTTTAGAAAAAATAAAAATCTTTAAAATGACTAAAAATTCATTAAAACTTATTAAGCCCATGAAAAACACTACCTTCCATATATAAAGAGTATACAACATGATAATTTATAGAAAAACAAAATTTGGCAAGATACCAAAAATTGTTAAAAGATAAGATAAGATAATTATAAATGAAATTAATCATATTAATTTCATAGTTAAAAAGATAATTCCCATGGATCTCTTAAACATACATATATAATAATCTTTAAACTTTTATTATTTAAAAATATATATTATATTTTATAAACTTATAATAATTTTTAATAATTGCTATAATTAAAATCTAAGATGTTCAATATTCATTATTATTTTTAAATTATAATATTGATTAAAGATATATAATTATATTTATGAGATTTAAAATCAATAACGAACTTAGAAAATATTAAATCAATCAAAATTGTTTCTATTATCCAAAATACTATATAAGTAAATTATAAACTATTATAATATAATATTTAAATTTTCTATTTCAAATGTTAAATAATTCTAATGTTAAATTTTTATAATTATAAACTTACCTTTAATGACGTTAGTAAGTTTTTTAATTAAAATTAGTTTTTCAAGCATATATTAACATACCTAGATATATTCACCAAAATCTACCATTCATTATTGATTATGTAATTTTGTATGTATAATATATTTTAAAAATAAAAAATATATTTTTGAAAATATATATTTAAAAAATTAAACAATATATTTTTAAATTAGAAATATGTTAGAAATATTTTCAATGTATTCAACTATCAAAATATGATTTTTTTTTTAATATCAATAAAATCACTAGCCAAAATTTAATCTCCTTCGGGCTTTTGCTCATTTTAATGAATTTCGGCCTCGTCGTAAGATTTCATTTTAAATGTTTTGGTTTTAAGCAATGAAACATTTAAAATATATTTCCATGTACCTTTCTCGTGCCCCACCTTGTAATACAGTTTGGCGTGGTACTACTCGCGGATAATAATCAACCAAAGCACCCATCGTGGGATGCATGGGAACGACTCATCAAAGGACAATGATGAACAATCACAACTTGATCCCCTATATGGGACACTCACCCCCGCTCGCTGATATCGCTTATCCCACACCGATCACGTGTGATTTAAGGAAACCGCTGACTTAAAGCTGCATTCTTTGATCGACGAGAAGCAAATTTCATCCCCTTCCTCAAAAATAAAACATTCATTAAAGGGCAAGGGGACATTACCAGTGGATGGAAAATAATGACATAAGTTTTTTAAAACCATTCAAAGACAAAATAACCCCAGACTTAGGGAAAATAAAACCCGCGGAGGAAATAAAATATTAAGACCAATGGGACCAAGCCTAGACAGAACGATGGGGCATAAGATGTTTTTAAAACCCTTCAAAAAAGGTAACAAAAAAATAGATCCTGACCAAGGCATTAGGTAAACACAAGGGTTTAAGATATATCGCACAAAAATTTCCTCAGGCCCCACCTTGTACAGTCCACGTGGCAGCCACCCGTGATTTCACAATCAACCAAAGTACCATCATGGATGCATGGAACGACCTTTATCAAAGGACATGATGAACAGCCACACAAATTTGATCCCCTGATGGGACATGTGTCACTGGCTCAGTGATATCGCTTTATCCTACAATTCCACTGGATGGTGGGCAACCGCTGATCTTGAAGGCATTTTGATTGACGAGAAGAAATTCTATCCTTCCAAAAATAAAACATTCATTAAAGGGCAAGGACATTACTAGGTGGATGGAAAACAATGACATAATTTTTGTCCACCAAAGACACAATCAGAAAAATAAAACCTGTGGAGGAAATAAAATATTAAGACCAAAGTGACCAGGCCTAGATGGAACGATGGGGCATAAGATGTTTTTAAAACCCTTCAAAAAAGGTAACGGAAAATAGATCCCCACTGCTGCACATTAGGTAAACAATGCAAGGGTTTAAGATGAAGACAAAGCTAAAACCCCAAACTTCTGAAATTTTCCAACACCATGAAAGACCAGTGACATAGGGTAGGGCATGAGTGAAACATTAGGAACAAAATTTGAAGTTCCATCAGTACAAGCATTGGATAATTTTATATTAGTAGTTTGTCCTATCACAAATATAAAAGGTGAGCACAATAAATAACATGTATTTTCCCATTAAATGTGAAGGATTTTCAAAAAGTTATAGTGTTCAACTATTGGTCCATTTTTCTTCAATATAAGTTGTATTTTAAATCATTATGTGTTGTTTTTATAACATGTGAATAGATTTAGAGTGTTCAACTATTAGTCCATATGTGTTGTTTTTATAAAATAGAACACATAGAACAAAAATTTGAAGTTCCATTACTACCCATAACCCTAAACCCTAAACCATTAACCCTTAACTAGGGAGTTCTTTGGAGTAATTGATCATTGGAAGACAAATTGTCCCCTTGGAATCATGCTTTGCATTATCATACGCCTTAATAGTGATGACTTGATTATTTAAGTCTGCGTGGGTATAGCCTACCTGCTTTATGAACTTTAATGTGCATAGATTCAGGGCAGAGCCATTATCTACCAAGACCCTTTTCACCTTATGTCAAGCTATGAGGACCTCAAGATGGAGGGAGTGGTTATGGTAGGAATCAATGCAAGTCATTTTGTTCTGACTAAAGCTTGGATAATAAGTGGTTTAGAGATGTCCTACCAATGCTTGGAATTGTGTAGGATCTATGTCATTGGGGATGTGAGTATCCTATAGTGCTTTGGTTAAGATTTCTTGGTGCACAGGAGAAGACTTGAGCAAATCCAAAATGGATATTTGGGCAGGGGTCTTTCCTAGATGATCAAGAATGTTATATCGGGAGCTTACAGGAGGTGATTGGGTGGATTTAGAGGCTCTAGGGATAGTGATGTGAGTGTAGTAGGTAGTAACAACACACTGTGGGTCTTTTCCTTTCACACGTATCATAGACACATGTGGTTCTGCTTGCTCAATGTGCATGATGATACCCTCATAATTAAATGGCACATTTTTGTAATTGATTTTATTTTTACTATTACCTTAATTATTTTTGTTACTGGCTCCAAGATTATCACTTGATGTGCTAGCTCCTTGGTTATGCTTTGGGAAGGAATTTTGATATATTTGATGTTGAGCATTGGACGATGAAGCTTGGTTGGCATCCACATGTATATCACCCTGATCTATAAGATCCTGGATGTAGGTTTTTAAGCCTTGACACTTATTTAATGAATTCCTTTTGATTTTGTGGAAATTAAAATACTCATTTTCTTTATACCAAGCTGGCTTGGGCTTGAACTCATCAAGAGGCTTGGTTACATGATACATGATCGGGTAATTAGCCTAAAGAATCCTATTAAACATGGCACTTAAGGGTTCTCCTAATTGAGTGAACTAACGCTTGTTGTTCCCTTGATTATTTTGATTATATTTTTGGAGAGAATGAGGTGCCCCCTGTGGCACTAATATGGCATTAGGAATGGATGGTTGATTAGAGACATGTTGTTGTCTCTGAGATGTGTTAGCTACTTAAACATGTTTGGTGTCAGTGACACCATCATTGACTGCATTCTTATTCTTGTTCTAGTAGCAAGGTTTATCCTCGAATGACTTTTCCTTATCAGGATTATAAATTTTGACCAGCCCTTTAGCATTAAGGGCTCTTTCAAGGATATGACCCTTCTCTACTATCTTTGTGAAGGTTGTGACACAGTGAAGCTTGAAATTGTGTGCCATGTCCAGGTGAGAGTTCTCAACGAAAAGGGTGATCATGTCTTTTTCTCTAAGTGGGGATTTCATTCGACCATCCAAAGCACACCACCTTTGAAGGTAGCTTGCAAAATTTTCTCCCTCATGTTGCTTCTCCTTCAGAAGATCCAAAGTATCGACATCCTTCTCTAAATTAAAGGAGAAGTGGGAGAATTTTTTTTTCAAAAGATCTACAAAAGACTTGATGGATCCATTTTGAAGACCCATAAACCACTCAAGAGCTATCCTTGTTAGACTCCTTGGAAATAATCACAGGAGATAATTGTCGTTGTGTTGGACCTCTTGACAATGGGAATAGAACTCCTAAAGATGGGTCTTAGGATCTTTAGTTCCTTTGTACTTATCAAATTTTGGCATCTCAAAATGCTTGGGAAAAGGAACTAATGAGATTGAGGGATTGAAGGGATAGGGACAAATGTCTTCAAATTTGAAGTATTGCTTGCTAGTTCCTTCTTGTAAGTCTTTTAATGCATCTTTGACTTCTTCCCACTTAGGGCTAACACAATTTGATTGTATGTTGGTGGAGGTGTATATGGGGGTGTCTGCTAATATTGATTGGTATAGGAAGACTATGGTTGCAGATTGATGTAAGATTGATAGTATGATGATGGATTTTGATAATACGAAGAGGAAGCCCCTTGATAATATGGAGGTTACTACTAATAATAAGAGGTGGAGGGAGCACCTTGTTAGTACTATGGAGGAGCTTGGTAGTATGACGAGGTGGAAGTGCCTTGTCGATATGATGGTGGTCATTGGTAATAGGAAGTAGAAGGAGCACCATGTTGGTAGGGCGGTTGTTGCTAGGTGTAATATGGGTTGGATTGGTAATTATAAGCAAGATTTGGTTTTCAAGGTAGTGTATGGGGGTGGTTGCAGATTGGAGACTTTGTACTGAGGATTGGAATGCGATTGCTAAGGGTTGGTGTAAGATGGTGGTTGTTAAGGATTCTGATGAATAGAATTGGGGTTAGGATTTGATGGATTAGCATTGACATCATATGTGCTTGACGGATGATAAAGGTATTGTGTAAGAAGATTGTGTTGCATTTGTGTGGGAACTTGAGTATGTTGGGGTGGTTGTTGTTGATGAGATGGTTGTTAAAAGATAGGGTGAGATGGGATATGCTTCTATTGAGGGATCGACATAAAGGCACCTTGCAATTGTTGTTGAGGTTATGATGTAGCTTGTGTTGTCTAATGAGGGGGTTGCACAGGAATGGAAATATGTTGTTGCAGGACTAGAATATTTTGTTGTGGAGGTTGTTGGTGAGGTGGTTGAGACAGGATGGTGGTAGTGGTATGTTGTGGTGGTGCTTGCGATAAGACAACAGTGTGTTGCAGTGGTGCTTGCAATGAAGTAGAATTTTGTGGATTAATCAGAGGTTGTTGGAATGAGTGGGCATTGCCTTGGGGTGGATGTTTAGATGTGAAGGGTGATGCTGGTAGGTTTAATGCAAGTGTAGCTCCTGGAGGTGGCGGAAATGTGAGAAGAGGATTGCCCCTAGTGTTGAGGGGCAGTTGACCTAGCTAATTGGGTGGAAGAGGTGGTGTAGATGATACAGGGGTTGGACCTTGCTGGGATGACATGGCGGGTGGGGGAGGCAGAATATTTTGTGGCATACCATAAGCAAGGGGGTCGTTTGGATCAAGTTGTGCTCACGGGATTGAAAACATAGGAGTTTCCGACTTGATAAAGTACAACATTCCCAAACCCAAGTTCATACCAATTGTCTATGGGTGGAACCTTGGGGATATACGAATTTCCCATAATGTTCTATGAATTCTGGGGATCTAGAGGTGCTAGAAGAGATTGGGTGTTGGCATATTATGAGATGTCAAAGTTAGGTGGTAGTTTGACTCCTTTTAAGAGTAAGGCAACAAGGATTTTTTCCCCACACTCATTGAGGAGGCGATCCATCATCTGAACATTAGTGAGATTGCCAAGGTACTTTTCAACTGTGACTTCGGGTTGATTAACCATGTTCTCATCTCTAGGCGGCAAAGTGTTTTGGACATCGATATTGGATTGTGATGAGGGGTCGTTATTGGAATCCTAAGGGATGTTAGGCTTGGAACCTTGACCTTGTTGTTTAGCCATTAGTTTCTTTGCTTGCAATCAGGTTTGAACGGGCATGAAAGTGCAAAACTACCAGATGAGTTAGGGTGAAGCTACACGCTCGGATGCAGTGCAAGGATGACCTAAATGATGATTAGAGGATTGATTAGACTGGATGAAGGATCAATTGATTAGATGATTGGATGAGGGATATGATTGGATTGGATTGGATCGATTGATGATATAAAATGATTGTTCAGATTAGGGGATTGATTAGATAGGATGATGAAATGGATTCTAAACCAAGTTCAAAAATCACTCCAGGTGACTTAAAGTGTTGATTGATCAGGTTGAAGGAAAGATGGATGATTATGACACTAAATCCACCTCAATATGGAAGCAGATTGATTCGGTCAAAGATGATAACTGACTCAGGATGGATGACAATCCTAAGCAAATGTAGATGATGACGATCAGATTCAGACACCTAAGCCAACTTGAATAATAACCTCTAAAATGAAGTCTAGGGGATTTGGATGAATGAAATGATGATGGATATGCGATCTAGAGATGTTCTAAGATGCACCTATATGATTTGGATGATGAATGAATGACTTTTGGAAAATGTAGATGGACTAAAGTGAGGATTATGGGCAAACAAAAGGTGATAAAAAAATTTCAATTGTGACAAATGACTTGGAAAACAACAAGCTTTTAATGGCCCAAAGGATTCACATTATGAAATTTGTATGGGAAATAGATACACCTCCGTGTATACCAACTTCACCTCTTTAAGTCACAAATTTTCCTATCCACAATGAGCAAATTCACCTCTATGTTTATCAAATTCGCCTATTTATGTCACAAATTTTCCTATCCACAGTGAGCAAATTTGCCTCTATGTTTATCAAAATCGCTTGTCTAGGGAAGCAAATTTTCCCAAAACTCAAGGGGGCCTAGGAAACAGGCGAAGTTGATGATAAAATTAGCCTTTCTGTTAGGGTCAAATTCGCCTATATCTAGGGGACTCAAGAAAAATGTGAACTTGCAAAAGCAAATTTTCCTATCTAGAAGTAGGTTCACCGAAATAGTTAGCAAATTCACCCAAAACATTGGCAACTTCACCTAAACTCTTACAAGTTCACCCAAAACAAGAGTAGGATCACCTAAACTTGATGAAAATGGGTGGAACTAACTTTCAAACTCACCTAATGGGGTGACAAATTTTCCTATTTCCTGAACGGTATAGATGGGAAACAGATTCGCTTAAAAATAGGATTGCCTGCTCGACAAATGGGCTTGCCTAAATCTTGAAACGGATGAACGGGGACTTAGATAAGGAGGAAAAATCGCCCGTTTAGGGAGAAAATTTTCCCAAAGTAATAGAAAATATTCCTATCTGTAGAAAATGGGAAAATTTGAGAGACCAACCAATGATAGATTGATTCGAATTGATAGCAAGTTCACCCTTGACAAGGGAAAATTTTCTTGTTTAGGGAAAATGAGCAAATTTGACAAAAAATGACTGATGGAATGACTCAGACCGAAAACGGGATTTCCCCTATGGATAGCAGGTTCATGCCAAACGAAAAAAAATTCTCTTGTTCTATGAAAACAGGTGAATTCAACATAAAATGACTAATAGACTCGCCTAAAGGATGGAAAGACACCCATTTTTTAGTTGCCTAAAAAGTGACCCTCATGATAATTTTCCTTTGACAAAGTTAAATTCACCCAAATGGAAGACCTAGACTAGATTGGATGTAGATTCACCCTTTTGCAAGGAAAAACCACCTATCTACAATGTAAATTCACCTTTGTAAAGGGTAAATTTGCCTTTGAAGGCAGGGGCTGACTGTGGAAAAGGATAAAAGCATAGCCAACAATGGACAAAAGGATAGGCTAACTCAACTAAAAAATAAAAGCACTAGTATAGAACAATGAAGACACTTCAAGCAACACAAACCTAGAATTAGTGATATGGGTTTACAAAATTGATGTAGGCCCATCACCTTGAGTGGACAACCCAAGGTTAATGTTGGAAATAGGATGCCATTTAATGCAAATCATAAACATTAATTATTT
>VDFB02248208.1:0-12263 GCA_007258455.2 Sequoia sempervirens | reverse complement strand
AAGCTATGCTCTTAGCTAGCTGGTTCTTAACAAACAAGATTCACTTATATCATGAGATCCAATCAATTTTGAACATCCCGCGTCATAACGATCTTTTAATATCCGTCATCTTTGGTCTCAACAGGATGTATCCTTCCCAACAGACCTCATCAATCCCATCTATCCCCTTGATCCTATGGCAAAGGACATTTGAAAGTGATTGCGATCTTTTGATGTTTTTGGCTTTTGTTTATCATTGGAGCTCCTTATCATCACTTGTCAAGGCCGCCATAATCCATCATATTATGGTGTGTTTTGATTGGTCAACATAGGGGCATATCTTGATCTTTTTATGTCTATTTGTGTCTTCTTGGTTGTCCCACATAGTACCCACCAAGATCTCCGAGGTCTTGTGTTATGCTGGGGCATCCTTTTGTGCTTATGGTTATCTCAATACCTGGCCTGACCAAGGTCTTTGTGACTTTGGGGTGTTGGGGTAACCTTCTTGTCTGTTGTGTTTGTTTTGTGCATTAGACACTAATTCGCCTTGGTTCTTCATACCCTGGTGTCTTGTGTCTTATGCTATAACAAAAATCAGTGCTCCAAAGATGGTAAATTGCATTAGGATTGTATTTCATTTTCCATTTCATCCTCTTGCATGTATCCCCCCATCCATTCATCCTTCATCCTTATCTCACATCTCTATCCAACCCCCATCCATTCCACTTAGCCCGAATCATCTAATCATATCCTTGGTCTTGTCCCCAGTCTTGTTACTAGCCTTGACCCCCCATTATCATCATCATCCATTATTATTATTCCCTATCCCTTCGGTGTTGTTTTGGGATGTATCCTTCCCTCATCAACAACACTTTCATCATCATCGGGAGGTATTCTTCCCTATCTTTTAGTGGTGTTTTGGGATGTATCCTTCCCTCATCAATACCACTCAGTGGGATGTATCCTTCCCTATCCTCATGTTGTCTTGGGATCTTTAATTCCCTCATTGACAACCCTCCATCCATCATCAACCCATTTTGACTTGTACCTTGACTGGGGCAACATCACCTTTTGTCCTCAAATCCATTTGTGCTTCACCCATTTCCATATCACCTTGCATCATCTTCCTCATCTCTCCTTGCATCACATCATCTATTTCGAGAGCCCACCCGTGTTCTCTTGAACCCGCATGTCCTCTCGAGGGGGCATCCTTCATCCCTAACTCTTCATCTTCACCCCCATCATCTTCCTTCCTAGTCACTTCTTTGAATGACTGGGGCATCTTTTCCAATCTAACCATCTTCTTATAGGTTCTATATTTTAATATTCTTTGAAATTATGCTACTTCGTAACACCATCTCAAAGAGGGGCAAAATGTAGACATCCAAATTTGGACACTTAATGTATCCAAATTTATCACTTTTCGTCTAAACATCCTCTTATCCGAGTTAATTAAATAATATTCCTATTATTTAATTAATATATTTAATTCTGCCAAATCCCTAAGGTATTTAATTAATAATTAAATACCTTACCCTCCTTAATCCTCTTTTCATCAAATAAATTAAATAAATATTACATTTATTTAATTCCTCACATGTCATTTTCATCTAATCCTAATCCATTTCTTAATCTTTTCATTAGGGATGTGCACATGCCTAATCCTTGATTAGGATGTGTCACATCCTCCAACTTTTGCAAGTTGGCTTCTAATCCTCATTTATCTTCTAATTACTGATTAATTAAGCTTAATCATTCTCCAAGGAATTTTTAATTCCTTTTTATTCTTCCTAGATTCCCCTCTTTTATATGTGAATTTTTAATTCATATTCCATCCTTCCAAGGCTTCTAGAACCTTGGACTTGTCACAATCTCCACATGTGACCAACCTTGGACTTGTCACAATCTCCACATGTGACCAAGTCCCACCTTTTTGGAGCCCACCTTTTATCCTCTAGATCCTCCTAGGAATGTGAATTTTTAATTCACATTTATATCCCTAACCACCTTTCCTTTTCCCATGTAGACTTTTGAGGAATTCCAAAATTCCTCAAATGTCCTTTCACCCCACTTGGGGACAAGAAACTTTTGTGGAAATCCTCCTCATCCCCAAGGTGCATGTCCTTTTCCACCTCATGTACCTTTTGACAACCATCTCCACCTGTCTCTTGTCCACTCTCTTACTCTTCCACATGCTACATGTGAGCTTCAGGTTCTCAACCCACCATAGCCCTCACTGACTCCTGCTGGATCATCTTTGGACCCCTTGAATTTGTAGAGAATTCAAAATTCCTATAAATACCCCCTTCTCAAGGGCATTTCCAACACTTAGCTATCTTGCACCCTTATGCTGTCATTTTGCATTCTCAACACTTTGCACTCTCATAACTACATGTTGTCCAAGCCTTTTTCAATCATTCAACCATCTTTGTTCATCATTTTGCATATTGAAGCTTGCATTATAGTCACTCAATCTATCATCTAAGGAGCACACAACCAATCCAAGCAAGGGCCAATCAAAGAGGTATCAATAACAAGGGAGGTAAAAATATTTGTGTTTCATCTTATTTGCATTCCTTTTCGTTGAACCACTCTTTTGGCTAATCTTGAGGTGTCCTTGGTATTTTGTTATCCATGTTTCTTAGTTGTTTTGCACATTTAGAGTGGTAGGAATTCCAAGGTATCACAATTGTACTTAGTTTATCATTTTTTATTTACATTTTAAAAAATAAAATAAATAAGAATAAATCTTTTTTTTTTAAAAAAAAAGGTAAAAAATTTTATTCAATCGTAATCATATACAAAGCAAAGTACAAAGGCCTCACCAAAATGTACTCACCACCAAACCAACCAACAACAACACTACCTATTCATGTCCTCCACTAATAACCTCTCAAGGGTCTCAAGATAATTAGGAGAAAACTCATCCTTTCCACTGATATCCCAGCCATCCACATTCTCAGAGGCCCACTTCGCCAGACAATCGGCAACTTTGTTCCACTCTCTAGGGATATGACAAAAGGAGACAGAATCCAAGGAGCTGCCAAGACTCAAAATCTGTCTACCCACAGAAGCCAATTGCCAACTAACATCATCCCACCTTTGATTGTTCAGCAAATCCACAACAATCTGAGAATCTGACTCACAGATGATCCTCCTCCAACCCAAAGAGCATCCACGCTCAATAGCAATCTTAATAGCCAGGGCCTCCATCAGATTATTAGACTGATGCCCTTTGTAACTAGAGAAGACAAAAACCACACCACCATCATTACCTCTACCAATACCCCCCACACCAGAATGACCAGGGTTCCCACGAGAAGAACCATCAGTATTAATCTTTAGGACCCCCACCGGGGGAGGCATCCACTTCCCATCACGACAAACCCGTTGTCGAACCTGACGGGGCCTTCTGCCAGCAAAAATATCCTGGTTACTATCCCCCAAGCTCAAATTTCGCACAATATCAAGATCACCAGGATCAAGATTTTCAGACCTGTCACACTTAGCCGAAATAGACTCCTGAAGCCTGCTAATTATCTTTTGCCACAATTGAAGAATTCCCAGATTGGAGCCACAAAAAACTCTACGGTTCCTCTCCAACCAAAGGTTCTAAAGAATGAAAATAGGCCCAATAGACCAGGCCACCTGAAGGAAAGGAGTCTTTGTTGGTGGTCTGCCCAAACTTTCCCAGAAGTCAATCAAGGATGTAGCATGAATACACCCATGATGCCAAGCCTCCCACCATCTGTGCCATAACTCCCTAGAGTAAGGGCAGAGAAAAAACAAGTGGGAGGTGCACTCCTCACTATGAGAACAAAGAAGGCAAATAGAGGGTCCCTGAAAGCCACGTTTGCGAATATTCTCCCAAGTGAGGCACTTCCCCTGGGCAACCAACCATAAGAAAAAATTGCATTTGGGCCAAGAGAAGTTGTCCCAAACCTTCTTCCACCAGTGCACTTCAGCAGGCCCATATAAGTTCTTGTCCAACATAGCATAGCCTTGGGCAACAGTAAATTTACCTTTTGGACTAGGGTTCCAAGCCAGAACATCCCTCCCATTAAGGGAGCTGCAAAGCTGAGCCTCCAAAACTCTAGAAAGAACAACACGATCCTCATCCGATCCACCCATGGGCCATTCCTGTGGGTCCTTCCAGCAAGCCACCACCGCCTGCCCAATACGCTTGACAGTTTTAAAATGCTCCACCTTAATCCAACCGGCCTCAGAAAAAATATGGAAAAGAGGCAGAAGATGAGGAAAACTAGAGAGAATGGGAGGGTGGCCATCCCAAGAGTCCTGCCAAAATAAAACATCAGAGCCTCTATTACAGATCCAAAAGAGGCCTTCCTTAATCAGCTGGGCCCCCTTCTTAAGGGTGTCCCAAATACAAGAACCTTTACCCAACAAAGGAAGACGCGGCACATCGAAGCAATCAGCATTAGGAAAATACTTGTGGGCTAGAATCTTAGCCCAATCCTGATCAAGATTGTTACACCACCTCCAGTACAGCTTGGCCGCCAAGGCAGTGACAACCAGAGCCATAGACCTAAGACCAAGGCCCCCAGCATGCTTTGGCCTGCACACAGACTCCCACTTGACCAAGCTCCACTTCGAGGAGAGAAGGTTGCCAGACCATAGAAATTGTCGAGACAAAGCATCAAATTCCCGCACAAAAGTGGACGGGGGAACTTGCACACAACACCTATAAATGGGGAGAGACTGCACCACAGTCTTAAGAAGAATCACTCTCCCAGCAGAAGAGAGCCATCAGTGAGTCCAATGGCTAACTCTACTTCGAAATTTATCCAAAATGCCCTGCCAATAATCTCTCCGCTGTCCTCCCAAAGCCAAAGGGATCCCAAGGTACATCAGGGGAAGAGATCCGATCTGAAATCTAAGGATCCTAGCAATCCTGTTCTGAATAAGCTGAGGAGTATTAAAGAAGTAAATGGAAGATTTATCATCATTAATATGCTGACCAGAAGCCTTCAGATAGATGTCTAAGGCTCTCCTGAAGTTCACCGCCTCACTAATTCTAGCCAAGCCCATTAGCCCAGTATCATCCACAAACTGAAGATGAGAGAAGGAAGGGAGAAGGTTGTCCCAGCGCCAACCATGGATAAGACCCTGTCTCACCTGAGATTTAATAAATCTACCAAGACCCTCAGCCATGATAATGAATAAGTAAGGGGATAAAGGATCCCCTTGCCGGAGACCCCGAGAGGCACTAAACAAATCTGAAGGTTCCCCATTAATGAGAACAGAGAAAGAGGTAGAGGTCACACAACTAAGAACCCAGTTCACCCATTCCTCAGCAAAGCCAAAAGCCAAGAGAGTTTTCTGTAAGAATTCCTAGCTCACCCGATCATAAGCTTTAGACATGTCAAGTTTAATAAACATAGCCTTCTCCTTAGAGTTAGCCATAGAATGAACAGCTTCCATGGCTATAACAACCCCATCCAAAATTTGTCTCCCTTCAACAAAACCACCCTGCTCAGCTGAGATCAAAGAACCAAGGAGTGGTTTGAGCCTCTCCGCAATCAATTTGGTGATGATCTTGTAAACAACGTTACATAACGCAATAGGCCTGAATTGAGCTAACTGGTTAGCTCCTTCCAACTTAGGTATGAGGGCCAAGAAGGTAGAATTCATAGACTTGAGCATCTGTTTGTTCCTAAGAGATTCCTGAACCACCTCAAGGAGATCAAACTTTATAATTTCCCAGAATTCTTGAAAAAACTCAATTGGAAACCCATCTGGACCAGGCGCCTTACCTTTTTTCATATTAAAAACCACTTTCTCCAACTCAGGTAACAAGATAGGACATAAGAGAGTCCCATTCATCTCAGAAGAGACCAGGCGGGGAATACAATCCATGATGGCCTGCTCCTCAGCCCGGGCAGCAAGATTCTCCCTAGAAAAGAGATTTGAAAAATAATTGACTGCCTCCCTGGAAATATCAGCATAGGACGAGAGTTGAGCCCCATCCTGCGAAACAAGGGAGGAGATAGAATTTCCTTGTCTTCGAGCCTTCACAGAATTATGAAAGAAAGCAGTGTTCCTGTCCCCCTCCTGGAGCCAATCAATACGAGATTTTTGCTTCCAGAAGATCTCTTCTCGAAGTTCCCACTCTTCTAAACCCTTCAGAGCTAAGGACTCAGCCATACTGAGGGCAGAGGTCAACCCCTGGTCCCGAATCTGACGAGTGATAGTATCCAACTTGGACTGGGCAGCCATCTTCTGAGCTTGAAGGTTCCCAAAACATTGTTTATTCCATCTCTTAAGTCTGAACTTCACATGCTGAAGCCGCTTGCTAAAAGTGAACATGGCTGTCCCATGAGCAGGCATCCCCTCATGCCACCAATCCATCATAAGCTCCTGGAGAGAAGGATCTCTTAACCACATCAATTGGAATTTGAAGGAGGGATTTTTGGTGACACCATAAGCAGTGACAGAAAGCTTTATGGGCCAATGATCAGAGCCCCTCCAATCAAGAATTTCAGAGCTGGTCGTCAACCTACTATTCAACCAATAACAGGAAACAAGAAATCTATCAAGCCTTTCAGAGATAGCCTCCACACCACATCTCCTATTATTCCAGGTAAAGACACCATTGGAAGGCTTCACATCAATGAGATTCAAGAAACCAATCATATCCCTGAGAAGATTAGCAGAGGGGTCTAACCTGGCTAACCCACCACGTTTTTCATCTAAGCAAGTAACAGCATTAAAATCACCAGCCATAATCCATGGGAGAAACGGGTCCAAGGCTCGGATGAAACGAATGTGAGCCCAGAGATTTAACTTACCTGAAAGATCCGTAGGAGCATAAATATTGGATAAGAGAAACCTTTCTCCAGTGACAAAACTAGAAGCAATCAGAGAAATGGAAGACCGACTAGACATCCAGCATAAGGGGGAAACTTTCCTCGGGTTCCAGAAGCAAGCCACACCCCCTGCACTGTTCAAAGCACCTACCCCCTGCCAATTGCCTTGAGGCCAGATACGCGAAGCACAATTAGCAAGCCCATCAATAGTAAGCTTAGTTTCCTGGATAAAGACAACATCCGGTAACTGAGATTCAATTAATCTGCGAACAGCCTTTTGTCTAGGGATGCTGTTCAACCTCCTTACATTCCAAGATAAAACAATCATTTATGGGGGTGGGAGAAATGGGAATCAATGGGCTTCACAGACCCAGACTCAACCAAAGTATCACCCATAAGCTTAACCTTCTCTTGATCAGTCTTCCTTCCACTCTTTGACGGTTTATCAAGAGGCCCCTTTTTAAAGGATTTCTGATGTAAGCCTAATGTAGGAGGAGCTTTATTACCCCTCACAGGATCTGAAGCCCCCTTAGGAGCAGGGGGATCAGGAACCACCGCAACAGAGTCCTTCGGAGTCTGTGACTCCTGCAGAATCCTGAAATCCTGAGCATGAGCCGAAGAGTCCATAGCCTTCTGATCCTTCTGATGAACCTCTGGAGATAGAATTTGATCCTCTTTCCTTGCATCATCATCCTGAGCATCCTGCAGACCCTTAGCCCCAGAAGAGAGCTCAACTGGAATACCCTCCTCCTGGTTCAAATCATCAAGAACCTCAAACCTGTTAAAGTTGCCTTCGTTCTGCCTATCCATCCAAGATCTCTTCCTGCCCTTGCCTTTGTTATGGGACTTAACCGGAATAAAACCCTCATTATCCACAGGTTCATTAGACATTGGAGCCTTTCCCTTGTCCCCCTTGGGAGGCCCAGACGCAGCTAAGGGGGAGGGTCTAAATCTAGGGCATTTGCGGTGTAAATGTCCATATTCATGGCAAATTCGGCATCTAAAGGGTAGGGTTTCATAATCCAGCTGTTGGATCCAAGAGGAAGATCCCAGACGAATTTCCATAGAGTCTGGTAATGGATTATTTAAATCAACTTCAACACAAATGCGAGCAAAAGAAATTACCTTACGATCTTGAGTTTGGGAAGCCGATCCCACAGGTTTTCCAAGAAGCAATGAGATGGAGTGAAGAATATCCTCCCTCCAGAATTCCAAAGGAAGCCTCGGCAAACGAACCCACACGGGAACCCGCGAAGGGATCTCCTCAGCAGAGTTGAATCCCATGTGCCAAGGTTTGATGAAAAGCCCTACCTGGTTAAAGAAATAAGGGCCTCCTTCGAACGCCCTATTCCTGTCGGACATGCTTGAAAAGACAACCAAAAAATAGTTATTGGCTGCCAGAATAATCTCCATATCGCCTTCAGGGTTCCAAACCCTACGTGCCCAAGAATCCAAAACAGGAAGAGATAAACGAAGGCCCAAAAATTTACAAATAAGAGCATGATTGCCCCAATATTCAACATCCTCTGACACTTGCTCAGGTTGAATAACCAGAACTGGACGATCCTCGGATCTCTCCAAACATCCATTTACTTTTTTTATTCGAAGCATCCCTTTTGAGGAGAAGACCCCATCTCCCGACTGGGGTTTACCCAGCAGATCCTTTCCACCTACATGCAATGAAGAAGACGGCTCTGCCATCTCCAAATCCCCAGAGGAAATCTTGGACAAAACACAACCCTGAGTCTCCATGGACCGAATAGCAACACCCCACCAAAAGGAGAGAAACCGGGCACGAGATCCACAATCTCAAAACGCAGAAGACACCCGCCAAGGAAATACCGAGCGCAGAAAAAAACACAGCAGCAACGTTTGCCCACAAGCAAAAGAACGGCCGAACCCCAGTCCAACCCACGCACCCCTGACCACAAGCACGCACCCCCCTGAGACTGCACCACCACGGACGCCGCTGAGCACAGCCAGAACGCAGAAAATGAAGAGCTAGGGCACGCGGGCCCTAGCTCTCAACCACCAAGCCATACCATCTATCCAAAAAAGAATAAATCTTAATAAAATAATGTGAAATAATTATTTTTAACATGTAAAAATTATTTTGTCAATACATTTATTTTAATAGATTTTAAATTCAACTCAATTTTTTAAAAATATCTTTAAACATATTAAATAAAATTTTAAGTTAAAATTTTAATTACAACTCAAAATATAAATTTATTATAATAAGATTCAAATTTAAAATTGTAATTACCACTCAAAATATAAATTTAATTTAATAATTATCAATATATAAATTAGTGTTTTATAACATAAATGTTATATTTATATAATAATTAGTATAAATCAATGTTTTAAATATTAATGATAAGATATTTGATTTCCAGTCAATAATGCACACCAAAACCACCACAAATAAAATAATATTTTATAACACAAATGTTATTTATATAATAATTATTATAAATCAATGGTTTAATATTAATGATAAGATCTTTAAATTCTACAACTCTATTGTTTTTTGTCACTACTTGGTTCCTGTAGTATGATGCTACTTTATAGCTGAATGTTATGCTTTTGTAGGTTTTTCATGCAATTTTTCATTGCATTCTCATTGTAATATGTTTTTATCTCAATATAAAAAAGAGTTATTCAAGTCATTTTAGGTATTTTTACAAAGATATTAATTTATTTTTTATTTTTTGCTAATTTGTGCAAATGATTGTCCTAGTTTCTACAATGAATTATAGATACATTAATGAGAATATTAGATACATTGGCATTCAAACATAAAACCTACCCATGGCTAATGTGATTTCCCACCACTAAGCCACTCGACCTTTCATAATGAAAATTTTAAAATTCAAGTGTATTGCAATTCTAGCACATCCTCTAAAGTAAAATCATGTTAAGATTAACTATAACACCAATTTCAAATATTCAAACATGATATAATTTAATTCTAATAAATTTTAGCTATGATACATTATTTTTAGCTCTAATTATTTTTATATTACTTTGCAACAAAAACAATTTGACTAATTCTTAACATATATAATATATATTTAATAAACGATATACAATTGTCTCATTTTTATGTATTTAAAATTTGACGATAAACAATTCTCTTTTTAAAAAATACTAAAAAAAACACACACCATTAAACCTATAGATCTAATTGCTAATACTAAATGTAACTAAATGTATATTTTTAATAATTAAAAAATATATATTGAAATCTCTAACTCAACTACTTGCCATGATCATGGTGCATATCCATTTCTAGCTTGTCATAAAATTTTCCTTTTTATGGGAAATAATAGTGTAAGGTGATTTCATACATTTGACACACTTTCCTTTCTAATACTAGAAAAAAATTTCGCCTAATTTTGATGCCAATTACTAAGTTTAAGATCCCTCTCCATAGCCCATGTGGGCCATCCTAATTGTCCCTTCCTTTGTTTAGCCCATTTTTTTGTTTTTTTTTTTCATAGGACCCCATCCACCCTTTATAGACCACTTATGTAGGTTAACTTTCCAAATTTTCATAGATATTTTATTTTTATGAAAGTCAATGTTGATTTTTTTTAATAATGTATTGTATATAATAGAAAAAATTACATAAGAAAGACACTCAATAATGTTGAATCATTACAAATCAAAAGTTATAATAAGGTTTAGAAATTGAAGTCATGGAAATAATCTTTACAATTAATCATGATAATATAATTACAATATAATAACATTAATGATGGTTGGGAACATATCATGAAATCAAAGGAAACGACAACAATATAAGTCAAGGTTTTATAAAATTATACAAAATTATAGATTGTCTTTGAAGATGATTTTATATTCTATGATTAACATTACATTAATTGACTTAAAATTTGTTGATTTGAAGATGAATATATTCTAATTGATTTGAAAATGGAGATCAAAATAATCAAGTTCTAGATGTTACTTTTTTTGCTACATTATCTTTAACCTTTATTAATTTATCTTTTAGAAATATAAATCTTTTACTTATGTTTTAAACTAAAACACATTTCTATATTATTATTCAAAAAAAAAACTATATTGTAATTGTTTAGTATAATTTAGTTTTATTATTTTTAATTTATTATTTTAAAAATAATAATAAATAATAATAAATCTTAATAAAATAATGTGAAATAATTATTTTTAACATGTAAAAATTAATTTTTAAAAATTAATTTTTAAGTTAATATTTTAATTACAACTCAAAATATAAATATATTATAATAAGATTCAAATCTAAAATTGTAATTAAAACTCAAAATATAAATTAAATTTAATACTCATCAATATATAAATTAGTGTTTTATAACATAAATGTCATATCTATATAATAATTATTATAAATCAATGTTTTAAATATTAATGATTAGATATTTGATTTCCAAGTCAATAATGCACACCAAAACCACCACAAATAAAATAATATTTTATAACACAAATGTTATTTATATAATAATTATTATAAATCAATGTTTTAATATTAATGATAAGATCTTTAAATTCTAGTCAATAATGCATTCCAAAACAACCGCAAACTTCTTGTGGGAAGCCCACCAATAATTTTACTTTTGAGTGATTACCTTTTTCATGGTCAAACCAATGCCAAATGATAAGGTCTTTAAGTTCTAGTCAATAATGCATTCCAAAATGACCACAAACTCCTAGTGGGAAGCCTAGCAATGATTTTCTCTTTAAGTGATTACTTTTCCATGGTCAAACCAATGCCATGATAAACATTTGTAATTGTCAAACCCTAATAAAGGGTGGGCTATCTAATGCCATGATAAACATTTGTAATTGTCAAACCCTAATAAAGGGTGGGCTATCTATAACCTGAAGCACCTCAGAAGATTGTTATGTAACAATTTGATCCAGACATTTAATGGCATGATCATAAACATTTTGTTTACAATAGATATTTTTTAATGGTCAAAATTTTAATTATATAGAAATAATATAAAATATCTATAATTTATAAAATTTGTTGCTTATATGATAAAAATTAGTGAATTAATTTTTATTGCACAATAGTAAAAAAATAGCTAGATATCACGTTTGGAATTTTGAGTTTAGTATTATAGCTAATCTCAATATAAATATATCTTAGAAGGTGTGTTGGAATTAAAATAATATATTGTAAGTTTTAATTTGAGCGTGTCCAATATTCTCATTGATGTACATATGATTCCTTAAAATAATTAAAATCTATGTAAAATATCTAAAATGGATCAAATATCTCTTTATGTGATAACCTACATACACTTTAAACTCTTTGAAACGAATCTAATCATTTACATTGTTTAATAATTTGAGCTCCTTTAGTGAATGCTAGCTCAGTCAATATTTAGGAAAGAAATGAATGTCATTAATCACCACTTCTTCTTTTTTAAATTATTAAACAAA
>VDFB02248207.1:0-25653 GCA_007258455.2 Sequoia sempervirens | reverse complement strand
TTTTTTTTGGTCGGTAATAAGAGTGTTTTGTATTGCTTTTGAAATAAAATAGTACATTATCATTCCAGTTTATCTCCTTCAAACCAAAAAGTTTTTGAAACCCTCAAAATCTTGTCTTGAGGCACATTAGCATGCATAAACAAAAACCAATTCACTGTCCCCATACATCCACCATCTATCTATCATTTTCGTCATTACAAAAAAGATGACTTGAAACTTTTAACATTTTTTTTAAACTAAACAGAAAGCCCCCATTTTACCCTGTACAATTTAGTCACTTTCATCAACTAAATAGACAATCTAACAGTTATAAACTAACAAAAAAACCAAAAAAAATCACTAGCTTCATTTTGCACTACTTGGGTCCTTCTTCGCCTTGCCCTTTGTTTTCACCTTTTGCTTATGCTGGTTTTCCTTCGCTTTCTCCATCTGCTCCATTTTCGCCTTTGCTTCAGCAATGAAAGCTTCAAATTTCATCAATTTGATGAAAAGCTTCAACGCCTACCATCCCAATCGAGCTTATTCTCTGCACCATACCTTGAATCTTCCCTCTGGCCAGTGAATAAAGGGTATGCAACCAACAGGCTCCTCAAATTCTTCTATTCATATTCCTTCATTAATGTCTAACCCCACACCTGGAACAACCCATTCAAGAATACTTTCCATCCCAACTAGGAAATCCTCATGCACTAGCATTACCATCACTTCCCTTATAGTTTCCACTATTTCACCAAGGTCCAAACCCCACATTGCAATCATGGAATACACATCCATGTTCGTTCTATAACAATGTCTGAGGATTTCAAAATCTCTTCCCAAAATCATTCTCACACACTTCACTAGCCTTTCATCTTCAATGAGAAACATTCACGATAACCGCCAGGTGATGCATCGCTATAAAAGGATTCATTTTGCTGCTTGAGAGAAAAGTGGAATTTGCCTTGCTGATTACCCCCGCCTCCACCGCCGATGACCGCAATTCCTCGGGCTTTTTTCGCGACCACTTCCGGCTTTTCATGAATCATCATGAATACATAAAGAGTCTCCTTCCAAATGTATTTTTTTGGCTCTTAATCTTTTACCAAGCTTAATCATCATTAAAGCCACTAAGGCTTCAACTGTATTGTTTGTCCCTTCATCTAACTTCTTCGCTCCTAAGGCCATAACATCACCTTTCCAATCTCGAATTATGAATCCTGCCCGATGATCTAGGGTTCTCGATATTCCATCTAAAATTGGATTTTCCACCATCCTCCACAAGTTTTTCCCCAAGTCACCAACTCACAAACTAGAATAGTTTAACTCGCTAGCCCCTTAATGGGCCGAATATAACTGCTATAGCATAACTAATATTATTGTGATTTTATATGTATATTATACTATATTCAACTAATATAGTGCATGTTATTTTTTATCGTCATACATATATATATATAACACTATATATGTATATATATATATATTAACATGGATGATAATAATAACAATAATAATATTTTGATGACTATAATTATAATATTATCTCAAGATAATTATAATTATAGTAATATTAAATCTCTTTATATATATATTTTTATATGTGTTTTATTTATTTTAATGTTTCATACTTTGCCATTTTAAGGGCATGACAGTCCACCCCGCCCAAGATTGCTTGCCCTCAAGTAAGCATAATCTAAGATGTGTAATTTTAAGATGTTGCTCCTTGTGGTGATGATATTAGCTTTGATAGGAGTTGGAAGTTCTAACCCAAGTGATGGTTATTTTGGTTATGAGGAGGGGGTGAATCAATAAAGCTTTATAACTTAAAACCACCTGAATCAGAAATTAAAGTAGACAACCAAGTAGCTCAACCAAGCAGGTAGGTAGCTCAAGGTATACACATGGATACTCAAAGTCACATAGTATACGCATGGAAGGCACAAGCCTATAGAAACACATGGTTGGCCTACTTAAGAAGAGGGTTGAATAGTTAATTCTAATTGAATGGTGGTTAAAGTATATTCTGCAGGCTGGTAGGAACATGCTCTGATACCACTTGTAATGTCCCTTAATTGGGTTTGCCCTAAATCCTTAATTTCCAATTAAACAAATGAGTTAGAGAATCTGATTAAAACCTTGATTGAAGTCCTACACACATGTTAGAACCATTTACCATAATTAAATCGATTGGTAGAATAGAATCATTTATCACAACAATAGTAGTTAGCAGTTTGCCATAACTAGGCATTAATAAACTATTGACCAATCATTAATTCAATCACAAAGTACTCTAACATCCTTGGAGGATTCGATTCATCATGGTGGAGGAGTGAGATTACAACAGGTGCCCTGAAAATGCCATCTCTCCTAGGCCCAAAGGCAGCACCCTTTGAGACAAAGGCAAGTACTTCTTTGGCCTCCTTGGGACTACTTGGTCCCCCAATATAGGACACTTGGCCCTCCATTATAGAACACATAGGTTCTCCATTATAGGACACTTGGTCCTCCATTATAGAACACATAGGTTCTCCATTATAGGACACTTGGTCCTCCATTATAGAACACATAGGTTCTCCATTACAGGACACTTGGTCCTCCATGATAGAGGTGGTGTACCTAGGAGAGTGCCCCATTGCTGTTTCCGTTTGTAATCTCCCTTCTTCTATCATGGTGCAAATACATATGCATACTAACTGATAAAATTCATGTTTGCAAATAATCACACCAGCAATCCATGATGCTGCCATAAGATATAGATGATAAGATATATGAATCACACACTTAAACAATACATTACAATCCTATATAAATGTCCTGTCACAATAATCATAAAATAATTCTGAACTTATAAAGTAATTCTAAAATCATAAATAATTTTGAACTCATAACATAATTCTGAAACCATAATAATTTCTGAAATCATAAAGTAAGTTATACTGACTGCAAGAATATGCTGAGCGCTGCTCTTTTTCCTTCCTCCTAATTCGATGCCTTTCCCAGCCTTGTTGTTTATATCTTTATATCCTTTATGCTGATTGGAGGATCATGTCTTTTAAGGAGGAGATGTCACCCTTGAAGAGACATGTCTTCATAACCCTTAATTAATCGTATGCGATCTGCTGCCTTCAATTAGTAATCGCTGTTCTTTACTTAATCAATTGATATTGAATGCATTTCCATGATCGCTGTTTAAGGTGCTTTAAGTAGTTCTTATTGGCTTGTCAGATTTGGGCCCCACCTTATGTGAATCATTGTATGTTAGGGAGAGCCTTAACGCTTCCTTAATTAATAGTCTTTATAACTGCTATAGTTATTAACTAATATTATTCTGTATTTTATATGTATATTATACTATATTCATCTAATATAGTGCATGTTTATTTTTATATCAGTCTTATATATATATATGTGTGTGTGTGTGTGTGTTTTATTTATTTTAATGTTTCATACTTTGCACTTCAGAGGCATGACATTTATAGTGCTGTCACAAGTTTGGAAAACCTTACTTGATGTTACTTGATTACTTGTTTTCTTTGTCATCTAGAAGACAATTTTTCATTGGTGGGGGATGATGTAGTTAGCGTTTAGTGCCTTTATTATGTTTTGTGAATATGGTTGTATCCAACTATGTATTAATTGATTTTTGGTTTTTGGTCAGTTGGTAGATTGTTGTCCAGTTTAACAACTGTCAGGTTCTTTAAATAGACTTTGTGTAGTTAAGAAATGTAGTTTGGATTTTCAGTGGTCATCTTTGGTCTACTTCTGTAAGAATTACATGCAAATAAAGATATATTTTTACTACCCTATTTGTTATGCATTATTGTTTCTATTCATTATTTCAAGTACTAGTTTTATTAGATGTGGAAGAGTTAACAATTGTGGTGGTCAAATCTTTGATTTTTTGTGTGTTTGGCATCATTATTGTTTGCTGGAGTTTTTATTTTGTGTTCACATGTGGAAAGGCATTTATTGGTACCTAAGGTTTGGTTGGCAAATTTTGGTCTATGATTGAGGTGCCATTGTTTTGGTTTAGCCTCAAAGGTGATTGATGTGGTGTATGCAAGCTTTCTATGTTGTAGATTTTTGGAGTGTTCATGGGTACTAGATTTGGCATTGTTTTGTGTGGATCTTGTGAGGAGAACTCTTATGGAGAACACACATTTTGCCATTATTGGATCTATATTATAGATCGATGCCACAAGGTTTGAATTCAAGGCAAATCTACATGAACCAAAAAAATCCCAATAAATATTATCTAACAGCAAGGGTGTCATGAGCAATAGATCACGTACCATTGAAAAAGAGGGGCCTCATGTGAAGGAGCTTGAGGTAGAATTACATTGTGAGTCCCTAAACAATGTGAAAGGCTATAAAACAGAAATAAACATCCATGGGAGTGAGCCATTATTTGTAGATAGGGGTGAAGCTACTATGAACTTCATTAATGTATAATGCACAAAATTCAAACTAAATGAAAGGAAATAAAAAATGTAAATCAAAGCTTCCTATTTCAAAACTATATGCAAAAACTCAGGTTGAGCATAATGGAATCCAAATAAAGCGTCACCAAATGCAACTCTATTGTTGGTGTGGATATGCTCAAGGAAAATGTAAATGGTGTTGTGGAGAGGTGTGTAGTTGCTCAAAGGATGCTTCAAAATCTTAGCAGCATGTGCATGTAAATTCACGGATCCTCTTGGTGGAAGCTTTGGAGCTTATTTATAACGTTTTGAATGTTTGGATGAATGGTATAGATTTGTTTAATGAATCTATGGATGAGATGGACTAAGAGGATTTTCCTAGAATAAATGAGGCATGATGAAAGGCTAAGATTTGATTTGTTTTAGATGGATGGTGAGGATGTAATTTGTTTAAAATGATTATGTTTATTGAATATTTTGTTGCAACCATATGGAGGGTATTAAATATTTTGTTGCAAAAGTAGAGGATTCAGAGTAAAAGACTCTAAATTGAATAATGAGATCTGATTTTATGGATGATAGGAGAAAATGGAGGGAAATGAATTTATTTGTTCATTTAATTGGAGTGGTTAGATGAAAATTAGTTTTATTTATTTATTTTAAATGTGAGATGGAAATTAGATTTTATTTAATTATTTAAAATGAGATAGAATTAGACCAATGAATCATTTAATTAACTAGTGGTGTAGGGAGGTTGTAAATTAAATAAATATTAATTTATTTAATTGTTTGGTATGGAACTAATTAAATTAGGATGATGTTAAGGTCGTAATGTTGTCAAAATTAGTTGATTAGCATGGTCATGTTGATGAGATGTTAGAATGTGTCATTAGGAGCCATGATAGATTTTAGGTGTTTACAAATAGTGCAGGGGATAACATCTTGGCAAGGATTGGTGTGGCTATGAGCAGTGTGAATGTGCCAAGGCATGTGTTCCTCTCTATGGATTGTTTGGGTGTAGGCTATAAGTTTGCTAAAATGTAGTATGTTTCTTTTCATAGAAACCCTTGTTGAAAACATTGTCATTGATGTCAAAGGGGCATGGATAGTTTTGACATTGATGCCGAAGAATGCAAGGATAAGGAATTGGAAATTGTTGTCATTGATGTCAAAGGAACTCAAAGGTCAAGAGAGATCGTTGAGGAAGTGAATCATCATATCAAAATCAAATCAAGATCATTTGAATGTGTTATGAGCAACCCTCTACGAAGTCGGTGCCTTCACAAAGGGAAACAAAAATTTAATTTTATCTATTTCTAAGGGCTGACCCTTTGACTCTTGGCACCCTCATATGGTGGTTTAAAAAAGTAAATTAAATTATTTTTTATGAAGAGGCCGACCTCCTTATTAGAGCGCCCCATTTTTGGGATTTTAAATTTGAAAATAAAAATAATAAAATATATTTTGCTAAGGGCCAACCCCTCTTGGAAGGATCGCCTCTCTTGGGAGGGTCACCTCCTTTGGTCGAAGGGGCATGTTTGATAAGGTATAAAACAAGGCAAAATAGAGGTGTGAGATGTAAGCTTTATTGAATATTATTTTGAATATTGAGCAGATTTAAAGCAGACCAAAAGAGCAGAAAGTATGAAGAATATTTCTGATTCATATTGAAGAACATATGCAGAACTATATGTGAAATGTGTGCAAGTTTAATTGAAGAACATGAGCAGATTGTATGAAGAGTTTATGATCAGATTTATGGAGGATTTTTGATCATATGTATAGAGGTTTTATGAGCAGATCTGAGTTTACTACAGCAGACATTAAAGCAGAAATATATGTGAAGAAGTTGTGATCAGATTTGTAAGTGAAATTAGAGCAGATCTTAAGGCAGAATTATAAAGGAAAGTATTGCATTATTTGAGAGAAAATTTGTGAAGGAAAGTTGTGTCATCATCAAGAAGACTTGTGAAGGAAAGTGATTACATCATCTACAAACCAAGCTGTGAAGGAGAGCACTTGTGTGAAAACCGTTAGATCGTCCACGAACAGAGTTGTGAAAGAAAGTGCATCTATAATCAGATCTTTGTGAGGACAATGTCATCCATTGAAGAATTTGGAGGTTGGTGCTTGTCAAAGAAGAGATTGGTGTCTCTTGTTGAGTTGGTGCTTAGTTGTGGGGATTGGTGTCTCCAGTGGGTTGGTGCTACAAAAGAAGACTTGTAAGAGAAGTAGGTTGGTGCCCACAAAGAAGATCAATATAAGCAAAATATATATATATATATATATATATATGCAATATTTTTCCGTGGTTTTCTTCCGCAAGGGTTTCCACATAAATCATGTGTTCGTCCTATGTTCTTAATTGCTAGATCTTTCACGTGTGTTATTGTTGTGGATGATTAAGTTTTGAAGTATTACTGCTGTGGTTGATTAAGGTTTGAAAAGTAAAAGATTGTTGTTATACTGATTCACCCTGGCCCCTCGCCCCTCCACTGCCCCCCTGTCCCCCTCTTAGTATAACTGTGTTCTCTTCAACCCTACTTTTTGATAGTTACCTTTTACCATGATTAAAGACTGAGAAATCCCATGTGGAAGTCTTGAAGAATAAATGTGAATGAAAGTAAAAAATGTGGAGTGAGTAGATAAAAGAAAGGCCCACATATGGTTATCATTTTATGGTTTTCAATTAAATCATGTCTTAAAAAAATCCTTATAAGTGGGCCCTTTCTCCTTTCAAAAGCATGTTTATATGGTAGATGTGGAAAGTATTTTCAAAGTGCTTGGAGTCTAGCACATGGTTATATGGAGGACTATTTGATTTTTCAGCCCTTTGGTCTTATGGTGAGCTCCAGAGGGCTTAAGTCTTGCTTGATTATCCATACTAGAGGCAGATTTTTAGGGAGTGATATCTTTAGCATTTAGAGGATTTTTTCAAATGTTTGTTTCAAAAGTGCAAATTTTTCCGAAACTTACACAATGGTGTAGTTGAAAATGGGTGTTGATGCTTCCTCATATACTTTCATAGGTGATTTTAGCAAGTGATGAGTTTGATGCAAATTGGTGTTTGGATGTCTTCTAGTTTCAAGGATATGGATTATGTAGTTATTAAAAACTTCAAATCATAATTTAATGAGAGTTTTATGCATGGAAATACTGGTGATAGATTGACTTTTGGATTGAAGATGGTGATATGGTGTCCTGGAAGTTTTTGCATGCATTTTAGAGCTTTGGCATGACATGATTGAGCCTATGAATTTGTCACAAAGTTGTTATTTCTTTCTTTGAAGATCATAATTTTAACTTCGCCTTTTGGGGATGCCTGGTGTTGTGGTTGAGTTTTTTGATTGTGTTAGGGCCATGTGTGATCTTTTGTTAGGAAATTCTTATCACATTGTCATGAGTAACTTGGTATCACTTTCAGCGGGAGCTTTGGTAGTGATGTGGCTTTCTTGGTTTGAAAGATAATCTTCTATGAGAGATGTAAATCATGATGTCATGTGGAGTTCCTCATTTTACATCAGTGATTTGAGGTAGTCTTCTAGTATTGAGCACATTGATCATTTTGCCTCGAGGAGTTTCTAGATATTGCAATGATGTTGTTGGAGTTTAGTTGGCATGGATGGTTAGTTGAACGCTTAATGATGCTAGCTAGATTTGGGAAGGTTGGAAATCTCTAGTTTTGGAGATCATGTGTTGGAATGTGATTTTTTGATGGGGTTTAAGCAGAGAGACTGAGGAGCCTCCACGTAGAGTTGGATGTGAGTTCAACATGAACCTAATGAGGAGATTTTTCATGGATAGAGCAATTTCATTCCTCACTCATGGTTCTCTTGATAGAGAATCATTTGATAGGTATTGCCCCCTTGGTTTCTTAGATGCATTCTATTTTGTGCTTTATCTTTTCATGGGAATTAGCTTTGAACTATAGATGTTAGTTTTGGGGGGCTTGTTTGAGGAGTGCTTGGCATGGTGTCATTTTCCTTTGTTTCCTTAAGTGTATGTTTATTTTGAGGACAATTTTGGGAAGTATAGGGGATGGTTTTGGGCATATTTTTGAATGTTTGGAATAGTTGTTAGTTTGACCTTCCTTCAGTTGAGAAGCTTACATTCTTGCTGATTTATATGATATATTGCTATTATGTTACCTTGTGTTTGAATGGTTGGATGTGGTGAAGGATTTTTTATTTGGGGGTATTGGAGGTGAGGATCTTACTTGTTACAGAATGAGTATTCAGTGGTGTCAACAAAAGGACATGGTTTGATTAGTAGGTTTTCTCTCTATGATCTATTGTTTTTCCTAGAGGTCTGATTCATATGAATTGGGATTTGTGTTGAGCTATTATGATCTCTATGTTTTTGATCATTTACTATTATTACTCTCAATTATTTTTTAGTGATAGTATGTGGGGTTTTTATCTCTATCTTTTGTGATGTGGAGAAATTGGGAGAGCCATGGAAGCTTTGGAGCAGAAATTTTTGGAGGAAGTATGCTTTTTTTGGTAAGAGTTTGGTTGTAGATTGTTGTGTGTATTCTTCAATACTAGATGATTTTGATGACACAAGCCAAGCCATTCATGTGAGTGCATTTAGTGGACTTTTGGATGCTTTGGTCAGCAGTAGACTAGACATTTGGTCAGCAGCGGGAGTCCTGATGGTGTATATGTGTCATTGGATTGCATTACAAAGGTCTTCATTATTTTTGTATGTCTATGTGTTCATTACCGATGGAGACAGACTTTGTGCAGGATAGTGTATATACAAGGACTATGGATTGCAGATTGTTTAGATATGTGGATAAGAGGAGATCTACCAATGGGTGTGTTTGCCTTGATTTGTGATGCAGTTAGTTGGATGTGTGTGCAATAGACTATAGTCATTGTTCCAAATTCCAATTATGTAGGGAAGTACTTGATAGATACTCAAACTTGTTTGTTGTAGTTGAACTTTGGAGTTTGTGTTTGGATTTTGGTTAATAGGACATGGTCATGACCTATGTGACAGTCAAAATGTCACCATCGTGGTAGAATTCACTACTATTCATGTGCTATTGGGGTGCATTGATGTGTAGTTCTAGTTGTTATAGCTGCTTGGTGAAGTCTATGAACACATGGAAGTTTAGATTGTGCAAATAGGCTATGGGGATCATCCCCCATATGTTTGATTTTATCTTTGACCCTTTATGCAAAGTATACAACTGAGAGAATATTGGAAAAAGGTGTTAATACACCTTCAATAATAATATATTATTGTTATTGAATTGTGGTGCATCTTAGGATGTGTTGTGACCTTTTTCACACATCGCCCCATTGCAAATGGGGACCCTCGCTGGTTTGCTCTTAGGGTTTAGCTTTGAGTAGCAATTTCATAGTCTCTGGTATCTGGAATTTCATGTCAAAGTCTGGAGTCATCACCCGAGCCAAGTTGGGAATTTGGGCCTGAAACTGAACGTAAATGTCATAGAAGTGCTTAGAGGGCCCTGCAGACGAGGATCGCCTGTGCTTTCGCTCAATTCTGACACTTCCTATTTTAGGGATTTTGCTTTTTGCTTTTTGCTTTTTGCTTTTTTCTATTTTTAGTAAGTTTCTATTTTTAGAAAGTGCTAGCTGTCACTGGCAGTGGGGTCGAAAGTTTCCATTTTTGGAACTAAAAAGCAAGCAAAAATCAAGCAGAGGTCGAAAAATCATGAGAAAAGCAGAGAAAAAGCGCATGCAAGGTGAGAAAAGCAGAGAAAAGGCGCATGCAAGATGAGAAAAGCAGAGAAAAAAGCGCATGCAAGGGTAAAAAATCAACTAGACAAAATCGCGCCTTTGAGAGAAAATCACTGAAAAATCAAATAAAAAGCAAGCAAATCATGATAAAATGCGCCTAAGTCTGGAAGAAGTACGCCATCAGGAAAATCCAGTTGAATCTTCAAAAAATCCAGTTGAGGAATCCATTGATCAAAGAGAAAATTCATCTATTTGAGAAAATTCGCCTTCTACAAGGAAATCCAGTTGGAGAGTTCGAAATTCCAGTTGGACAAAGTGAAAATCGACTAAGGCAAGAGAAATTATTGAACTGGACTTTAGGAAATTGAGTCAAAGTGAAATTCCAGTTGGGAAGTGGAAAATTCCAGTTGAAGGTCGAATTTTTTCAAGGAAGAATCGAAAATTTTCTAAGGCAAAATCACTTTGGTAAGTGAAAATTCCAGTTGCAAAGTGAAAAAGTCCACTTGAGGGTCGAATTTTGCTAAAGGCAATAATAAAAGAAATAACTTAAGTTTTATTTTGAAACTTAATTATCAAGCCAAAAGGGACGCCTTGTTTGAAAAGTCAAAGATCACGATAAGATTGCTTTTTCGTTTTTAAAGCAAAAGACAACCAATAAGAGGAAGAAGTCGAATTGAGCCAATTTGGGAAGGTTTTTATTATAAAAGATAATCTTGTGAGCTCATTTTCTATTATTTACAAAGTCGAACTTTCTTCACAGGCAAAGCTCTCTAGAGAAAGACGTCTTTTTCAGCTGCAAACAGATTTTTCTTAAGTTCCAGAACATAAGAGTTCGATTTTCCTCTTCCATTTCAGATTTTCTTCAAGCAATTGCAAGGTCATCATTGGCGATTTTAAAAGGGAATAGAATTTTTTCATTGGGATTGGAGAAAACTTCAGTAAAAGTCTTAAAAAATCCGGAAAATTATTTAAATTTCCATGAATGCTCTTTGAAAACAATAAAGGCGAATCAATTTTCATTAAGAATTTATTCTTTAACAGCCTTTAATCAAGTTCTGGATTTTTAAATTAATTTTTAACTTTTCTCCAGCCAAGAAATCGCCTTTTTACAAATTTATTTAAAATTCTCTAACTTCGAGTTTCTTACAGGCGCAATGTCTTCTCCAAAGAACGTGGGAGGTGGAGTCAGGAAAGCTCAAGTCAAGGAAGTCCTGAAAGAATTTTATCCAGAATCCCAGTTATCCTCGAAGTGGAAGAAAGTGGCAGATACAAACTTTGAACAGTTTAATGCAATTCAACACAAGAGAAGGATGTTTGGCACTCAGAACGAAATGCCTACGCCTATTGCTACAAATATTGTTAAGTCTGGACTTCATCAAGCAGCAGGATTTCCACCTGCAGTTCAGTGCAATGAGTTAATGGTTGAGTGCGCTAGGAGGTACAATCCTCAGACAAGATCCATCAAGACACCCAATGGGATCACCTTGGCGTATTTCACAGAGGATTCAGTAAGGGAAGTATTTGGTATTCCCCATCGCAAGAAAATGTTGAACAGGACTCAACAGGAATCACAGGCCATGTTCGATCAAGCCAAGGAATCCTGTATGGACATAGTCAATTCTAACTGGACCAAGGAACCCAAAAGACATCGCTCCAAGCTGCCAAAGAGATTAATTTGCACGGATTTTAAAATAGAATACAGTGATATGATTCACATGCTGAACAGGGTTATGGGAACTTCTCAAAGAGCCTTCTTTGAAGTATGGATGTTTTCGTACGTGGAAGAGATCGTATTGTGAATGGAGGCTATAAATTGGGCTAAGTTAATAAGTGATAATATCGATTTCCAGTTGAGAAACCTGGAGAAGACCAAAACCTTCTACATGAGTTCTTATGTGGTTTATATTTTGGCACGATTCACCAAGTACAGAGGACTGATTTGTAAAGGCGAAGTTGGACTTCGGAAAGATCAACTCAAATCATATGATTGTTACCCGCAGCTCCAGCTACATTACAAGGACAATTTCAAGATAACAAATGACGCCTTCCTTATGTATATCACGCGAGTTCTTCAAGGCACAGTGCAGAGGAGGCTATCTAAAGAAGCTATGGTGATGCTTGACAAGTTTGGATCTTGGTTTATCCAGTTTCCGACATTTACTTATATAAGAATTCATGGATTCTCGGATGCTCCGTATAGACTTCCTCGGTATCCAACGGACAAAATTGTTATACTTGAAGTTGCAAGGCAACTAGCATGTGTAGACTCCATTCAGGCGAAGAACAAACAAGGAGTGGATTTTCCAGTTGCAATTGGAAAAATGTTAGAAGTCTGCCCCTCATTACAATCAGCCAAAACAGCAGGGGTAGAGTTGCAATTTTATAAATTCAACACTTATAATCCAAGGTCCGATTATGATCCATACCTGAGGATTCACGGGAAGAAGTCCCTTCATGTTATGCAAATTGAAGATTACTGGTCTAACTTGGTGGACGAGTATGGAGTCAGGAAGAAGACTTGGTCGAGAATTCCAGTTGAACTTGTGAAAAGGTGTGACTTGTTCCCTATACCTGATCAAGTAAAGGACAACGGGGACTACATTCATCCTCAATTTGAACAAGAAAAAGACAAGCCTATCTTATTGCCTAACTGGACACAACCTGAGTTGACCGATTTGAACACATTGATGAAGGACATTATTGCATACTCAAGGGAATGGGTTGACAATCAGATCAGCAGATTGAGAAAAGAAGGAATTTCTCTTACTTACGCCACATTGAACAATAAGGAAAGCCAGGAGGAAGCAATTGGCGAAAATCTTGATGAATCTTCATATCCTAGCAAGAGGAAGGTGGTGAGTGAAAACCTTCACACAGAGGAAAAAGAATCAGCTAATGAAGAATTGGAAAGTAAGAAACAGAAAGTGACTGAAAATCCATCATCTTCAAGTACTTTGTCAGTTGGAGTGATTGAAAAGGTATCCGTTGTTGATATCGAGCCGAGCTATGAGCAAGAAATTCAGTTTCAAGAGTTAGAACAGTTGGATTCTCTCCAAGATCAAGCCCCCACGGAGTGTTTAGAAGGAGATGATACTTTGATGATTGAAGGTGCAGGAGATACTGAGATCCTTGAGAACAATGAGGAGCTAGGAGATGAGGTAATTTCTGCTCTAAAAGGAATTAATGATGATGTTCAGTTAGAAGACGGGATGGAATTATCCACAATCCCAGATTGGTTAACTGAAAGTTTGATGAAAAAGTCCAGATCACTGGATGAAGTTCAACCAGTTGAGAGTATACAAGACTTCCTAGAGAGAATTGGTAAGGCTAAAACGCCAAAAAGGCCTAAGAAGTATTCTCAGATCACCAGGAATGATGCAGGATCCAGGATCTTACAGGTGGCAGTCCCGAAAATTGATAAGCCAAAAGATCAGATTACTCCTATGGATTACGAGGTTACAACGTTGGACATTGGGCCAACCACGATAGATCAGGATTTCCATGAGTTGGCAGACACTTCCAAAGCCATCAAGGAGAAGTTCGATAAAATAGAGGAGAAGAAAGAAAGGTTGGAGTTAGAAAATCTAAGGCTGATGGAGTTCATTCAGCAGCTAACAGCCCCTTTGCGCCAAGAAAATGCAGCTTTTATTCCACCAGCATCTCTTACTCCGGAATCTGTTGATGTTCTCGAGGCTATGAGGATCACGAGTCAAGCGACCAAGAGTTGGGTGACCAATATTTCAAAACAGATGGAGCAATTCTTAGAGAAGTGCGCCCAAACTTATGACAGATCTGCCTTGCTTATGACTGAAGTTAGTCAAGTTGAGGACAATTGGGAAGATTTCCAGTACGTACAGGACAAAGTGATACCTCGTTTGAGGGTTCTAAAGGAAGTTTCCTTGCAAATATTGATCCAGGAAGGTGTTATCGAAGAAGGAGCCTCATATGATTTCAGCAGGTGGTATTATTCCTTATTGGCTAAAAAGAAGACATATGATGGAATAAAGGAAGAATGTGCTGCTATACGGAGCGCAGTTGAGAAAATTCAGTTCAAAATCCTCACTTCTCTTGAAGGATTAACAGGACAAGAGCATCATGATGCAAATGGCTTAGATTTAGAAGGACTAAAGAAAAGTGTGATGAACATTTACTTCAAGGAAGTGCAGGTTATTACAGAGAATCAGCTTGATGATATGTCTTCCCTTTTGACCTTCATGGATAACTTTCAGAAGCAGGAGGATAGATGGGAAAGTACTTTCACTCAATGCCTGGAAACCTTGGACGTGATCGGAGTGCAACTGGATTCTGTGCCAAGTATCTCAATGGAGGAACTTGATTCTGTGTTAGCTAAATTTCTTGCATTTGCAGCTAGGGAGCGATCCAAAGGGAATTGCATTCTGGATTCCCACTTGCTCGAATGATGTGCAAGGTGTCATCATTTTCCATACTCCAAGTGGCTTGTTCTGCTTGCGCCATGTGTCCTTTGAGTTGGTTATGCTTTTTAGGGTTAGGGTTTATCAAATTTAATCTTGGCCATTGATCTCAAATTTAATCTTGGCCGTTGCTTTGTAATTGGGGTGCCTATATAAACCCCACTCATTTCATTTATTCAGGGAGAGACTTATGAAATTGTTGCAACTATTGCTGTTTAAATAATAAGTGGATTCAGAGTTGAGCATTTGTTATTTTTATGAGCCCGCATGGTTTCATTGACTTCTTCAATAGAGTAAATTTGTTTTCAAGTATTTTAGATGAATGAAAGATTGATAGTGTTGGAAATAGTGGAATTAGTTCATACCTTTGTCAATTGAATGATTTTCAATTTGATGTGTAAGGTTAGTTTGAACATTGAAATTGCTTGACTTGAATTCTATTACCTATATGCATTGATCGAATTGATGGTGGTATTGTGTAATAGGATATCTTTTGTAAACCCATTGAAGATTGCACCGTCTTTGTCTAGTTGTAGTACCGTGCTTGGCGAAGCAAAGATTGGTTTAAATTTCACTATCCAGCATTTGTCTCTTAAGTTCGTAGGAGTAGTTTTGCATAAATCTAGTTTCTTAACCCTCATCCCTTTTCCTTTTATTTCATTCCAAACTGAAAATCCCAAAAATATCAAAGCATTCAACGTTACATCAATCCAAACCCCTACTACAAGTAAGTTCATTATTCAAGGTCCCTTTGTGAAATCAGCATATCACATCATCCATTGAGCTTGTCCATCCCCCAAAACGGAACATTGGAATTACCGTATGATCTTTCTAGCAATCTTAGCATAAGAGGTAATTTTTCAAGAGAGGATAGAGCTGCCTTTGGGCATCTTTTATTCTGGTGTTTGGTGTGTCACAAAACACATCAACAGATGTGCACACCACACGCTAGAATGGGCATTTTTGGGGACACTTGTAAGTTGTGTGGGACATTGGCCATGTATTTAAAGTGGGTGGCACATTGGGTAAATGCATTTAATATCGAGGGTCATGGTTTAGAGCACATGGTTTTGGCTTGTGGTTTGTATAATGCCGTTTAATGGTTTTGTGCAAGCTTGTCCTATAAAAACAAGCACGTGGGTAGTGGTGTGAGTATGCATTGGAGCACCTCAAGGAGGTTGCATATGTGGTGACAGGATCCTAAGGAAGGCATGGAGTGGGATGTGTGGTTCCCACATGCTGTTGGATTGATCGCATAAATGCAATTGGTTTGCTTAATGCTGCTGAAGGCCTGCATGGAGAACTTTGTAAATGTATTTCAATCCCTTTCTTGAGATAATACATTGAATTGTCTAGGGATTTGAAGGTTGGGTTTTCCTAAGGTACATCTAGTGTTATCTTTTATGTATGCTTTGTTTTTTCTTTTGCATTATGGATTCTGCATACTATCTTAGCCTAGTTTCTTTCATAAAGGTTATTTGGGATGAGCATTTGTGGCTTGAAATTCATAACAATTGAAAGTGACAAACTCTTCGGAATAACAGGGTTTGAATTCTATCTCATTCATTTGATCTGATTATTATTTTTAAATTAATGAACAATATAATGCGTGCAAAGAAATGGTTTTTTTGCTTCCAAGGACTAAAGAACTTAAGAAATAAACTGCAGGGTAGCATTTGGACTGGGTATTCTTGTGGCTATCAAGATTAAAGACTATCTAGCAGAGAAATACTGATGCTCCAATCCTCTTCCAAGAAATCTTAAAATTGCCATTGGCACCAAGGATGTCATATGAATTTTCTGGAATTTTAAACTATTATTTTGACATAGAAGTCCCAATAATTTAGTCTATATTTGCAGTTGTAACTTGTGAGCTAGAGCTCATGATAGGCATCTTTAATGTGCCTATTCAACTATTGTTGTTGTTGATATAGGTTAGCTTTGATGCAATAAAAAACATATCCTTAGCATTCCATCTTGCAAGGAAGCCATATTTTTTTTACATCAATGTCTGCATGTAGCCTTTTATCTGTTAAAATGATGACAGAAAACATCGCTTGAAATTTGATTACACAAGATTATCCAAAAGATTTACAGACAATGTGAAATTGTTTCAAAAAAATTAAGTGTGGTCCATAGTACTTTTTAGAAGACCTTCAAGTGTGTTGAAACTGTTTTGGCAGTCTCTTTGGAGTCTGGACCTTGAAGTATAAAAGATTCTTCACTGGGGTGGATTAATAAAAACTTTGAACAACTTTGCTTTCTATCATGCTTCGGTAAGCTAGGCAAGACCGCTAATGCATTCTTATTTGAGCATGTGGGTTTATTTAATTGGCTTATTTTTAAAGTCTTTGGTCCGGTTATTGTTTTGTGCCACATCTTTTGGTTTTGTTCCTCACTATATTTTGGACTTTGCTCTTGAGGCAATGAATATTTTTTAACATTAAGGTCTCTTCCTTGACCAAATACATATATTCAATGAGCTCAACTTTAACATGGCTTTAATGTTAGCTGCTTTGATGAGCGACTTAGATATATTCACAATTTCACAGCAATGCAGAAACACCAATTTGACAATGAACTCCTGACAGAGAAGTGCCTTAACATTCAACCTTCTAGGTCAAAAGGAAGGTTGAAAAACCCTTTTCTTGATCAGGGTACAAATTGTATGCCAGGACTGATAAAAAAGAAGATCAGTAAACCACAGGAAAGTTCAATAAACAAAAAGATTGCTTTGTGCATCAACAAGCCTTGGATAATGATCTTGCTTGTCTACCTAGAACTCTAATTGAAAATGGAATCTAACCTTTGTTGAGGTTCCAGGTTCCCATTTACCTAGATGCCTCCTCCTCCTCCATGGGCATATTACACTGTCTACTGTAAGACAGGGATTGTGGGGGATACCATATTTTTACTGTCTTTAGACTAAGATTAATCTTCATGCTAGCATCCTACTTTGCATATTTGTTCTTTACTTTTCCCACTAGAATACACATTTTGTTGTCTAAAAGCAAATTAAAGTCAGCCTGCTTGTTTCTCTTTCATAGATATTTTGTTTGTAATTGGAGGTTCCATAGTGTTGTATTAGTGAGATATTTTTATTTCATGGCATCTTTCCCTAGGTAAAGTATTTTTAATACTAAATCAAATAATTGTAACTTAAGGGACCTGCAAAGCAACAAACACCTCCAAGCATGCGTTAGTTTGAGGATTATGGAGGAATGACAATTTCTTGAAAATTCACTGCTTTGGCTTTTCATCCTCTAGCCTCTTTCCCAATTGGCTAAGTTCTTGGTTCATGTAATACCTTATAATTTATAAACCTACCTCGACTCTCAGTCATTATGAATGTGAGATATTTGCACTCAACATCTTATTTGTAAAAAAATGGAGCTTCCATAGCATAGAATTAGTTAGATCTTTTTAATTTGTTTTTCACTATTTGGAGTATTTTTAACACTAAATTATCACTGTGATGACTACTTTCCATGAGTAGTCATTTCTCGGTGACCTTTTAGCTCATGTACCTCGGTAATGATCACAAGAGGGGGACCTACAAAGTACAGTCAACTTTTAAACTTTGTTAGCATGGGAGAGGAATGGAGATTTCTAGAAGATCCACTGTTTTGGGTTTTTTAACCCTCCAGGTTCTTTCCTAATTGACAAAGCTTTTCTCTCAAATATTTCATTCTTAAGAAATTACCTTCATCTAATGTAAAAAAGGATGAATATTTATTGCACATCATTTTGTCTCAATTACAACCAACTTGTTTTACAAAATCTGTCTTATGCAAACACAAAATTTGTGGGTGCTATATAGTAGCAATGCAAAAGCTTCACTGCCCTGTTTGTCCTGTTGAATAATGAAAAGAAGACTAAACTTTGTGAAAATATTGCAATATGTAGGTGTATCATCACTGGCAATGGAGAAAACTCTTATATGCATCTTGGACGGCCATGGGCACCATTTGGCAGAGTGGTATTTGCATATACATGGATGGATGCATGTGTAAAACCAGAGGGCTGGAATAACTGGAATAAAGCTGAAAATGAAAGAAGTGCTTGCTTCTATGAATACAGGTTTGCTGAAGTGTATTCCTATAGGGTTTCTTATTGATAATGTGGCAAACTATTTACTTGCACATTGTTCTTATTGATGTTGGTAGGTGTTCAGGCCCAGGAAGTGATCCATCAAAAAGAGTTGATTGGGCAAGGCAGCTGATGGATGATGAGGCAGCACAATTTGTTGCTCACTATTTTGTTGATCCAGATCAACAAAGACCTTGGTTGAAGAACAAACTTTCTATCAAAATGCCACACTCAGCTTAGCTGTATGACCAAAATAAGGATAATTGCTTAAGCTTGATTTACTTCAAAAGCATCTAAACATAATAGTACTATTTGTTCCCCATGATAAGCCAAGATTGATATCAATGTAGTTTGGGTTAAGGTTAACCCTTCTGCAATGGTCTCAGTTAACTATCATTGACTGTAATTATAGGGGGGAACTTAAAATCACACTGGTAATAATTACACTTTTAAAATTATTTGTTGATGATGCTATCTAAACATGCAGTCTGAAACATAAAATGGATGCTGAAAAAGAAAAAGAAAACAGAATCTAAATGGCTGAAGTTTCAGATACAATGATTTTACATGTGGTTAAAAAATGATTGTAAATGCATGTTTAAAGCCCTTGTTGACAATAGCCTGAGAAATTGGGAGTTTTTGGATGCTTTTAGCTTCTAATATTTTATTTTGATAATACAACTATCTGTCATGCAGAAACAGTTCCACCTTTGTGATATGAAAACCAGTTCTACCTTTAAATTTCAAGTGATAGTCCCTAGTAAAATTCATTTACCAAAGATGTAGGCCAAGCATTTGATTACGTGTCTGACTAGAACTTAAAAATTTATTTCTTGGATCACATCTTTAGGGTCTTCTCTCTGGTGATGGAGTGATAAGTTAAGGTGCTTACTGTGACAAGACCTAGGTTTGAAATTGGTGTGCTGCCCTTGGGTGTGTTTATATCCAGGTATGCCTGCCCATGTCTGCCAGAGCCGTTAATACTGGCCATTCTAGTCCCAAAGTAGGAGTGTGAATGGTGGATTCAGATCACAACAGCCAAGCCGTAATGCCAGTCTCAATGTATTACTTAGATGAGCTGATCGTGGCTTAAAAAATCCACTCTTCAAGTTGTAATACCAATTTCAGTGTAATAATTATATAGGCTGTTCTAGTAGCAGGCATGAGTTCTCCACAGTCCATGACAGTGGTTTTGATAGTGCTTTTGAATTAAAATGCATATAAGCTTTTTTTGCATCAATGTTCTGGATCATAGTCAGTGATCCATCATCAGTATGAGGAATGAATAGAAAGTTGGATTGAAGACTGATCAACTTAAAAAGGATGGAATGGGAGGCTTGACAAGAGGAGCAGTGGAAAATAAGAGGAAGGAGGATGAAAGAGCATAATAAACTGAATATATTAGATGCAAAAAATACTTGTCACAATGAAGGCAATGATAAAGAAAAATATAAACTAACTACGAAGATAGGTAATATAAATTGCATTCCTTGTGATATTTGTTATGTGCATGTAATATATTCAATTTATTATTTTCTTTTGTCCTCTCTTTCATTTTTTGCTCCATCTGCAATCCAACCTCTATTCATTCCTTATCCTGACGATGGATCACTTACAATGGTCCAAAATGTTTTAACAAAAAAAGTTTACACAGTTTAATTCAAAATCCCTCAAGGCTGTTCTAGTATCAAGTTGTAAGACTGAATTGTGCTTAATAAGTTCATTATTTAAGCAGTAAATACCATACTTCATGTACTACCTGAAAGCAATTCCAGAACTTAAAAAAATACACATGTAATTCTAAATTAGTTGGTGTTAATTCTAATAAAAACAATATATGTACTAGATTGCACATGGATATTGATGATAAGATCAGAAATCTCCTTGTAGAAGGGGATTCAAAATTAAGTATGAGGGGCATTAATTTTGGTAACCTGATAATTAACATTGGTAAGATGCAGTCTTGGTGACTTAAAAAATTTGTTGGGAAAATTCTCCCTCTAAAGGGAATTTTTTATATTGTCAAGTTTATCCATTGCTTCAGAGAAAGAAGTACTGTAGCTGATTGTCTGGCTAACGCAGGGATTCAAGAGAAATGCTCTCCATTCAAAGATAAACTTCTCTCTCTAGTCAATGATGCCGACTTAGAGAGTTCAACAGCCTTATCACTAATGGCAGGGTTCATGAGGATTGTTAAAATTTCTAATTGTTACTTAGAGAATTGGTTATCTTAACTGTTTGGTTTTGGTGGAAATTGGAACTATTGCAATTTGTATTTCCCGCACAGTTTCCAATTCTTGGTTCTATTCCTTTGTAGCTTTTATGCCCAATATGTTAGCACTTAATTTCTCTCACTGTTTGCTTCCAATTCTGGATCCTCACCTCTTGGTATTCTTGGAATTTGTATTTCTCATATCGTTTCCATTTCTTGGTTCTATTCCTTTGTATCTTTTATGCCCAATATGTTAGCACTTAGTTTCTCTCACTGTTTGCTTCCACTTCTGACCTTTGGTGCTGTTTTTCCCTTTCCTCCCCTTCTCTCATATGCATCACATAGATGTGTGGTTTTCTTCTGTTTTTGGTCGCTTTTTATTTTTGCTGAATCCACGTGGAGCTTGCAGGCTTATTACCACCAACACAATTCCCCTTTGATGTCCTTTTCAGATTTTCTGGATTGGTGTCATGAGCCTTATTTTTAAACATTATGGGATTCTAAAGTAGTTACTGGCTATTGGTTTATTACTTGGTGGGTTGGAATTTTCGCCTGATTTTAATTTTTTTTCATGCTTCCTTTCCAGATTTGCCTCCTTTTCGGCTGGCAGTTCTCTCACTGCTCATCTGCAGTTGCATTTGGAAGCCCGCTGGCTGAATTGGAAAAATCAGAGCTGGTTGTCCTTGTCTAGATGGAATGAGTTTGATATCTTACTTTTTCTCCATCAGGTTTAAACTGGTGGGATATTATGTGCTTTTGTCCATTTAAACACCAAATGCTACAATTGCTCTGAATGTGTGATTTTGCTTAAAAATCCATGCCTATCTCAAGTCATAGCTGGAAACAACTGTGTTTGAACCTTTTTCTTTCCAATGTTTTGGATCTACTAGATTGTTCTAAAATATCCCCGAAGAGGAGTCTAGAAGGTAGACCCGGAATGTTTAGGAAGAGAAGGGTTCAAGCATAGTTGAATCCATATACATGACTTGAATTTTTAACCTATGGAATCTTAAAGCTTCTTCTGTTTTTGGTCGCTGGATCCACATGGAGCTTGCAGGCTTATTACCACCAACACAACTCCCCTTTGATGTCTTTTTCTGGATTGGTGTCATCTTTTTTTAAAACATTATGGGATTCTAAAGTAGTTACAAGCTATTGGTTTGTTCATTGGTGGGTTGGAATTTTCTCCTGATTTTAAATTTTTTTCATGCTTCCTTTCCAGATTTGCCTCCTTTTGGGTTGGCAGTTCTCTCACTGCTCATCTGCAGTTGCATTTGGAAGCTCTCTGGCTGAATTGGAAAAATCAGAGCTGGTTGTCCTTGTCTAGATGGAATGAGTTTGATATCTTACTTATTTCTCCATCAGGCTTAAACTGGTGGGATTTTATGAGCTTTTATCTATTTAAACACCAAATGCTACAATTGCTCTGAATGTGTGGTTTTGCTTAAAAATCCATGCCTATCTCAAGTCATATAGCTGGATACAACTGTGTTTGAACCTTTTTCTTTCCGATGTTTTGGGTCTACTTGATTGTTCTAAAATATCCCCAAAGAGGAGTCTAGAAGGTAGACCCGGAATGTTTAGAAAGAGAAGGGTTCAAGCATAGTTGAATCCATATACATGACTTGAATTTCCAACCTCTGGAATCTTAAAGCTTTAATCCTTGTCTGTTCTTTCTCTCTTTCCTATTAAAAAAAATCAGTGCTAGTGCCCTTGTACCTTCAGCAACTTTGTTTTTCAAACTACTTTAAATGTCCTCTAGTTGTCATCGAAAGCATAGTTTTAAAGCTCTTAGATTATTTACGAGGCACATCTCCTTGTTAGTACTTGCCCGAAATTGGTCCAAAGGAAAAAACATCGAATAATGCTTTGAAATTTCCGCATGCCAAGTGTTTACGGAGTTTCTTGTCATTACTCGCAAGAAACTTGCCAGCTAGTCGAATTTTTTTTTTTTTTTCAAAATCCCCCCATTTTTTTTCCATCTTTTTTTTTTCAAAATATTGGTGCTGTGGATTAGAGTGAGTTTTTCAAACAATTTTCTTAGCTATGTATTGTCTAAATTCATTTTTATACTTTTTTAATAGTATTTTGCATGTTATCTAAAATTATTTAATAATTTATATTTTTTAATTTGCTAAGTTTTGCTGAGTCCCGAGTCACCAATCTGAGTATTAAATTACGATCAAAAGCATTTGTAGTCTTCTTGTTTGTAATGCTCTTCATAACCTTTTCTGCAGCATCTCCGTAAGAGTGAATTTGAATGCTACGTATTTGCCCAAATCTCAGTGGACATCCTCTTTCTGAATAATGGGCCTTTATTGAGAATCTACCCGAAGAATGGTGGGTAGGTGCTAAATTGGGGCCTCATGATGAAGGAAGAAGAATTAATAGACATAGAAGAGGAACTTGGAGCCCAGGACTAGCTACTCTGATAGTCTACCTAATCACCATGGGCATGACTAAAATTTGGATGGGGAGAACAATGGTCAAGAAAAACAATCACTTTAAAGAGACTAGGCCATCTCTGACAGAGCTTGAAGAATTTGGATTTTCATAATGCTGTTCAGACTGACGCTCATGCCAATGGAGGTGATGAAAAAAGCCAAGAGACCGAAAATGTAGGTAGAAGATGTTAAATTATCCATCAGCACAATAATAGAAGAATTGTCTTCAGGAGAAGAGATTTCTTCTCCGATGACGTGCAAGTGCATGGTACATTATAATGGAATATAATGAAGAGGCTGCAGATTTAGCAAATCTATATTTTGAATGAAATAATAGTAGAACAGAATGAAGATGGGCCACACTCGGTAGAATCTTAGCCTGCAGTATAAAAGAAAACCTGATGTTGGCGAGGATATCCCTGTGAAGTGACCCAACCTTAGGCTGGCTAAGAATCCCCATAACCACAATCCTTGGTTTTCATGGAGATCTAATTATGACCGAGAGAATGATGTTCTCCATCCAAGAAATTATGAATGTTGAAATTCTACCCGAGATAATGGAGGAGAAAAGCAAAATGACAACCCAATACTTTGAAGGGTTATGATAGAGGGTAACAAATGCTGAACATAATAGCCTTTTTAATCTTGTTGAGCTGAATAATGGTTTAAAGGATATCTGTAATGAGATAGCACAATGAAGCCAAGTTTTCGAACTGCCGAGTATAACCATTAATATCTCTAATGACCATACGAGCCTGTCCTCTCAAGAGATGGTTCTTCATTATAGAGAAAGTACAGACAAACATGTTGGAGCATGATGAGGCAAGTCAGAAATGATTCGGAACACAATTCTCAACTTGCTGCTCCATGTTCGCAGTGGCATTAAGTTCAAAAATCTGCTTCATTGTATGTACCTTTTAGTCTGCTACAGGGTTTAATTAATGACAACACTCCTCATGATGGTAACAACTGAATTGGTGAGATATAGCCGAGTTTCTGGTCCATATATTCTGTCTTTTCCGGACTTCATTACAAGGTTTGCGTATACCAATTTTTGATGAATTAACAAACATAACCACAGTTAACCGGATTAGCTGCTAGCATCAAACTGAAAAAACTAACTTGAAATGAAAACTACTCGACGTCAAGAATGTGCACTCAAGATCCCATCGAGGGCGAGGTGCTAACATATGATCTGAGTGTTGAAATTGAAAATTAAAAAACCATAGGCGGATAACCAGCCATGAAGAACATTTCCACACTACCACCAAACAGTGGGGGGAAAAGATTACATTTAAAACAATTCATCCGCTGCGGCGGGCATCCACAGAGTTGTGGGGATTCTCCACTATGAAAGTGGGTATAAGAGTGTTACAAATCAGATTATCCACACTGGCGGTAAACCATCCAGGGGTAGTTTAATGAGAATTTAATCAAGTAATTGCAGCAATAATAATGGGTTAGATTAGTACTACTAATCAGAACCTTACAATTCAAAAGACTGCAAAAACATGAATTACAATGATAGAGAAATGAGATAAGAAGATAAGAATGAATTCCAATAATGTTCTTTACTTTCCAATGACAGAAATATGATTAAAACAGGAAACTTATAAATCTGATGTAAAATCTTGAGTTCTAGAAATTCATATCAGCAAACTGGAAATCAGTAAAATACTCATAACTCACTCATTTCACCTCCGAATTGATTGAAGTCTTTTGCAAATGTCTCTTAGGAGGTAGGCGCCCAAAAACCAAGCACCAAACAGCAGCAAATTCCAACTTTTATCAACTTGCACAATTCCCAATGCACTTAGAAAGGTACGGCCCTCTTGGGAGGGGCGATTTTTATTTAAAAATCAAACACTTGAAAATAAATTCCCAAAATTTGCATGAAGGGTCGCCCAAGGTCAGCAAATAGATTGGTGAAGTACCCAGAACTAATTTCAAACTGGAAAATAAACTATGAATAAAATCACCTTCAGCTGTAGGTGAAACAGCAAGACCAGAATTGATGAATCTTCAAAATTTCTTCACAATCAAGCTCAATCTGCTAGTCTGGATGAGAAGCAGCAAATTCCAACTAGATGTTATATTTCAAACATGAAATTGGATAGTTGGCTAGGAGGTAGCATCCTTGAAGCAAGTATTCAAATGTCATTCCGACAGCATAATAGTATATTATCATGAATGGATACCAAAACTGAAATAAAGCCTTCATTTTTATAGAAGAGTAGAAGACTCTTCAACTCCTCATGAAAAGACGCCAATAGTCACAAAGACTCTTCAAAATTCCACAGAACTATTCAGCTTCTCAAAACTGCGTCCACTTTACAAGGCAATATTAAAATCTTTAATTTATAA
>VDFB02248206.1:0-34308 GCA_007258455.2 Sequoia sempervirens | reverse complement strand
AAAGGGTCTGGCTGATACAGAATGAGCCCGGGGAGAAAGATCCGACATCACTATGAGATCCTGCTGACTCGGTAGGGTCTTGCCGACATGGATGTGCTCACCGAGAGAGGAGGGGCTCGATATAAGGTCTTCTAGAACACATAATCTCTAGCTGATAGCAATGGATTTTCCAATGAAGTGGTGATGTTGGTATGACTCTTGAAGGGCTCGCTATAGCATCTTTCCGAAAGCAATATGTCTGGCCGATGTTTTGAGCGATGACAAAGACGATTTCGATATAACTTTGGTGGTTTGATAAGAACTCTCATTGATAGTTCCATGATATGCTGATAGCTACAGAGGGGAATAATCGCATTGGTGAGACACTTACAGTGTCTCACCGAGATGTGATTCAGACTGAACAAGCTTTTGACCGTAGGGGAATCCATGTGGAATGTTTCTAGCCAATCAGGGAGAGCTACGGGTGAATCGTTAGTAGCTTGACCAGTGCCAAGAAGATCAACAGAATGAGAATCGACATGGATCTGCTCTGAAGTCAGAAGCATTCAAGGTAGCTCGATTAAAGAGGTTCAAGGAGGACATGAGGACCAGAAGTAAATGCGTTTGGTAGCTACAAAAGATCTAAAGGCTTCTCTGGGGACGACTCTTCACCGACAATGGACAACAAAGACACGTAGGAATGCAACATTAATTTCAGTCAAAAGGTCTGAGGGAGATTTATCTCGAAGGGAGATATTTTTGTAAGCCCTAAGGGGCCGACACTCTTTTGTATATAGGGCTTGTTTTCCTTTTTGAAAAAAGTTTGGATAATGCACTAAAAAGAGTTAGTGATTTTTAGCAATCCTCTCTTAGCTGGTGTATGTTTTGTAACTCACTTCTATTTTGGAATATAAAGTGTAGAGTTGCCTTGGCCTCTGTTGATGCTTCAATTTTCCATTACTGTTCTTGCAAAGTGTTGTGCATTTCAGGTTAATAATCAAGTTATCTTGTGAATTCTTTTATTCCTTTATAACTTTATTTGGTATTTCATGCCCTCCTTTGTAAAAAGCACCATTATATGAATCACAAAGCTGTGTTTACATAATCACACATAGATTCTATTTTGTGAAAGTATTTTCCTTTATTGAAAAAGTGTGTGTATCAAACCTGTTTGTGACATATTAATGTGTAGCTCATAGAATTTGATATGTATCTTTCTGATCATTGACAAATTTCAAGTGCACTCTAAGTATTCCATTGATCTCATCAAAATTGGTGTATCACCAAAGTTTAGTTTCATTCATGTACTCCTTCTCCCTTTCCCCTTTACTGAACCATTAGTTTAGGTGATACCAAAGGAAGCCGACCTTCTCCGGAGGTTCATTTCAGCTTCAGGTGACCCACAGCCTTGAAATGATCCCATGTTTCTCCAGAAAGCTTAGTTTTCATGACTTTGCATAGGGTGCATTTTTGGGAGATACAGAACCTTTAGTTGTAGAGTGAACATGGACAGGTCAATGAAATTTAACAACAAAATGACTGATAACAAAGGCTTTACTTAACCATGTCAAAACATAATTGTAATTGTTCATATTATACTGCTTGAACAATTCTTTTTCAATGCTTTATTTTCACATAACTTTATGCATAAGTTTGAACACTTTTATGATAGATTTAGACATTTATACAATTATTAGAGTGTTTGCACTGACATGTGGCTGAAATGAGAAACATAAACATTTAAGCACATGGATTGAAAAACATAATGCACAAATTTCATCACATAACACAATATTTTCCTAAGTGGAAAAACCCTCTTGGGGTATAAAACACCACTCGTAAATTGATCTTTTTATTCATCAAAAAGAGCACCAACTCAACACCAAAAATTCTGAAGCACCAACTTTAATAGGAGCACCAACTCCAACATTACAAGATTATAGAAGGACCAACTCCTTTACAGATTTAGGAGCACCCATTCCAAGAAGCACCAACCCCTTTTAACACATCACAATTATAACATCCTATCAGAACCCTAGAAGTGCAGATTTTGCAACTCTAGAATTACAATAGAAGACTATGAAATATTTTCAATAAGCCCATTGAAGAATGGTGTATATCAACATCTTCTCAAATAATAAACAGACTTTCAATATAGAACAAATTTTTGTTTTTCTTAAAGAGTACTCATCAAATATCTTCTTCTCTTCACCGATACCTCTCCAAAAATACCAAAGACCCTTCTTTACATAATCTTTGCATATAAATTTTGTAACTATAACAAAACCATCTCAAGTTAGGTTTTTTGAATAATAGACCCTTTTACCAATTTTCAGCTAAAACTAGATAATTATTCAGTTATAGCCCGAGAGAAGAATCATCAAGAACCATAAAAAATTGTTAACCAAACTCTTCAAACAGATTCCTTAACAAAAACATTATCAAAAAATTATTCACAAAATCAATATCATTAATCTTCACTTTAACTAATAGATCCAAAACCCATATTAGAAAATTTTTGAAATAAACGATGGAAGAAATTGAATAAGTAACATGATAACCTGTCAATATGTTCCTAACAACCCAACATTGTGTTACCTGGTTCACAGTGGATAGGAACCAAAAACTAACCAACAAAATATTTTAGCCATAACTGCCCGTTTGCATACTTCATTGACTGAGCTTCCATAACTACTTGGCGACACCATTCTTTCTCACTCCCTGTAGTCGACTATGTTGTAAATCCAACTCTCCACACTATTCTCAAGCTCAAACTAACCATTTTCCATGTTGGCTAATCAAGGAAACGGGTCTGCAAATATTCCAATAGCGGCTAGGGTTTCATCTTCAGCCAAATGATAATTACAAATTCATTTTTCCCTATTCCTTCATCCAAATGAATACCAAACTCAAGCGTATAATGGTTTCAAATCTGAATGAAATGATATTCTATATCATTTGAATTCCATGTACATGTCTAATAACACCGACAACATAATTACCATCACAATTTCCAAGTCACACTATCCACAAGTTCATTATTGTCCATGTGAGTCACGAATACCACAATGTCATTCTCTACCTTCGATTGTCCAAGATAAAGTATTCAATAATTTATGCTAATCCAACACAAATAAACATAGAGCCAATATAATAACCAATGTCGACTATCATATCAAGGCCAATACAAGTAGAAGTTGAAAGTAATATGATAAGCCCGAGTGTAAGCCAAAAATACACTATGTGTAATACACAATGTAAACCATAGAACCCAATTACTAACAATGCCAAGTCAAAGCCACGTGTGTCTTTATCTTACTATCAATGCCACCAAATATAGCATATGAAACTTGATGTCTTTACCACACTTCAATCACTTCCATGTGACTTTATTCAAAGTCAATTTCAATTTGAGTGCAAATAATAATGCTGCCCAAAACCATTGATCTTTAGAATAAGCTTTATTAAATATTTCAATAATATGTTGCCTGATGAATTGATCTCCATTTTATAATGGTTTTGCAACTCTAATACCCAAGTAACTTTGAAGAACATGTGCTAGGAAAAAAAACCTCTTTAGAGCCCTTCAAATCAATATATAATAAGGTGGCCAAAAGATATCTCATAAGCTCAATGTAGTCGGTATTGACTACCATTGTCTATGCACAAAGTCTAAATGAATTTAGACTTGTCAACTATAATCATCACCACTAAGAGCTCAAAAAATTTCTTCATACCTTGGAGACAATGTGATCAAATACAAAGAGCCTTGTATCAAAGTATTCCACCTTATACACCAAACCATGATAGGTCAACTGATGCATTATTTTAATGATATAAAACATATGCCTTGTCTACCTTGATCTGCTCATACTGAAAACAAAACTTTTTCATAAAGTGTCATTAACCTGTGAAAAATTGAATCAAAGAATTGTAACTATAAAATGTGACTGCAAATCAACTAAAAAATCAATGTGAATTACAAAGCACTACATAATCAATGTTGACATTGTTGACATCAAGGATACAAATCACAAAACATTTTAACATCAAGGACAAACCACAAAAAAATTGAAAGCCAACATACATTGCCATTATGGAAGTAGGAACACTTACATAGGGTTTGACTGAGGAAAGCCCCTGTATGGCACAACATTTTCCCTCTTTGTGAATGTGTAGGTTACAAGTTTGAAGAAGATTGGAGAGAATTTGAAGATCCATTTTGCATTGCTACATTTGTTGTCTTCAACCTTGTCAAGACATGAAAAACTCACCTACATAATTTATTTGTATGAAATTATAATAGTGGAACAACTAGGAATCAAAAGCTCAAATCCAACACCAAAGGACTCCAAAAATTGAGGAAGACACTGTAACAAAGACCCAGACACCCAAAGGCAACCCATTCCTGCTACAACACTCAAATCCAACATTTGGTGAAAGGTACACATCAGTTTTCACTTTCCAGATCCACTTGCAAAATTATATTTCCATATGTTTATCTTTGACAAATTTCATTTATCATATTAGGTCATTCAATCTAATCAGTTCAATCATTCTAAATCATTTCCAATTCATTCCCATCCCCAAAAATATGTAGATCTAGGTTTGATTGACTCACCTAGGAGGTTGTAAGTCAATCTATGCACCTTGTTGATTTGCATCCTAATGAAATTATAGAAATGATGGCCCCCACTAACCTTAAGCTTTAGACATTAAGTTTAAGGTCATCAAATTTTTATGTTTCATTTTGGTGAACCCGACGTATGGCATCATAGCTTTCTAATTTGGTAGTCTTTCAAACCCTAGATCTAGGTTTTGCATATTGTGTTTTGTATTTCTTATCTAGGTTTTACATCATTGTGTTTTTCATCATAAAAAATCATAAAAATCCAAAAATATTGTATATACATTGTATCATAGCTTGCATTATAGTGTGTTTTAGTCATTTAGATCAAATTTTCATTTCAAAATACATATAAAAAAGTGTCATTTTGTTCCAAAGTTGTGATACATTTGCCTTTACATTGCATTATTTTTTTTTAGAAAAACAATCACTATCAAACCTGTCTACGGATAGGAACGATAACTTTAAAAATCAATCTCAACATTCAAATTTTGAATTTTTACAACCCTGAACAAAGACTTAGTCACCATTGGGCAACCCTGTCCTTGTATAGATGCTTAAACAATCATTTTCACACTTTTCTATCTTTGTATACTTAGTTTCATTGTACTTGCATATCCTTGTTTTAGAATCAGTAATGTATGTTTTCAAAGAATTTTTCATTTAGTTCAATTAGTGAATGAAAGTGCATTGTTTAAAATCAAAATTTGCATTCAAAATCATTACTTTCAAGTCTTTACATATTGAAATCAATAAATTATTACATCTCAAATCTAAAAAATTGTAAATTCAAATTTGTTCACAAATCTTCAACATCATTGCATACTCGCATCTTGCATCAAATTGGGATACATTAAGCAAATTCTAGAAATTTATTTACTATTTCAAAATTGTTTGCAAGTAGAATCAAAATTCTTAAGCAGTGTAGTCTTTAGTCAAACTTCAAAATTTTAGAACCTCTGACTAGGACTCAGACACCCTTGGGCAACCCTATCTTGCTTGTCTTGGCCAAACAAATTTATTTTGAGATCTTTGTTATTGTAGTTCCTATTTTCCCCTGCTTGCTTCTTTCTGTTTATAAGTATTTTTTATACTTAGCAATTTGGTGTTCGTCTTGGGTGCACTTTTGGTGTTGTGAAACTTGCATGAGTTTCATAGCTTGGTGTCCTATTACCAATACTTCAGTGAGGTGTAGTTCGAGACTCATGGAATCCCACATTGTTGGTACATTTGTTGCGGATCTTGAGTTCTCCAACCCTTTCACAACAAGTTTTGTCAATACACTACCCATTTTGGACTCTATTCCTGGTGTTACCTTTCCAATGAAAACCTTACAATCACCTACCTTTATCGATGTTGAGACTATAGTTTCCCATGTTCTTGAAGACAAACTAAGAAAACTAGATAAAGACCCTAGAAAAACTTAAAGAATGTGTAAGTCATGAACACTTTTTTGGTATCACAATTCATATAATTGGCAACATGAGGAAGTTTCTTAATGATGATAATGGATTAGAGGTTGTGTGTAATATAGCCCATATAGTTTATGATAATATACCTACAATGGCTAGTTGTGCTCAATCTTTGGTATACACCCAAAGTCTAGGAGGAAATCAAGTTTCCCTCCCTACCACTATAACCTCTATTCCTATATACACAAATCCAATTGTTGCTTCAACAATACAACCAACCAAGCATTAGGATAACTTCAATAATAGGTTTTTCCACTATAATTCCTAATGGTTTTAGATCTCCACATGTCACACCTCAAATTCCATCCCCACTTATAGTTTCACAACATAGTAGCCCACCAAATATATACACAATTCCACCATATTCACCCCATTCCAAAAACATGTCAAACAATGATTCTATCATAAACCAACTTTTACAAAACATAACATCACTTCAACAATAAATCTCAATAATGAACCAAAACCAAAATGGACAACCATCACAATATATCAAAAGGATCCCATTTTTACTTGAGATATTGAAAGAAAAAATGCCACAAAACATAAAGATCCCCTGATTTGACAAGTACAATGGTAAAGGAAACCCTAGCAACCACATATCAACATATATTGCCATGTGTAGTGACTTTATTTCGAGGAAAAACTCCTAGCTAAAATTTTCCCCTGGTAATTGAAAGACATGGCCTTAGAATGGTTTTGTTCATTGCTTAATAATTCAATCCACTCATTTAATGAGATTTTTGATGATTTCCTCAATCATTTTCAAGTCAACATTGTTCCTAAGATCAACATAACTAATTTAATGTGATGTAAACAAAAACAAGGAGAAAAGGTTACATATTTTATGAACCACTATCGGTTGATATTATCACAAGTCAATCTAACTCTTCCTAATGTTGAAATCTAAAGAATGTTCATTGATAACTTGCAAAAGGATATGAGGGAAAAATTCCATGAATTGTTGAAATTTCCATCCTTTATAATTTTGTGCATGGTGTTTTGTGACTATCAAAATTTGGTTAATAAGTATGACAAACCATCTTCATCGACTCATAATGAAAAATCTGAGCTCATGCATCAAAGTAGTTTCCAATCATTCAAGAACCCAAACAAGAACTTTTTAAAGATAAATCCATCCCAAACAAGCCATGTCAAACCTCAATTTGCTGCCATAAGTTCAACCCCATATCAATTTAGAGAAAAAGATAGACAATTACCCCGCTACTTGATTGTCTCCATTAAATTATGTTGTAACTTTTGGATAAGAACTTAATTTTCTTATCTCTAATTAGACCTATGGATACAACCAAACCTCTACCCTCAAGTTTTAATCCAAGTAACTTTTGTCAATATCATCGTATAAATGGATATGATATAGAATGATATATGCATCTTAAGCACCAAGTTCAAGACCTCGTTGATTCTAATCACATTCAATTGGGTGGTGTTAACGATAAAGGGAATAAGTCTATTGCCCAGCCTAACTAAAATTTGCAAATCTTTACCAATCCTATGCCTAATGATTTAACCAACTTTGTGCAAGCATGTGATGTTAAGAATGATGAGATGAATATTGATACACCAAATAAAATAAATAATGACTATGATAGTAATGAATATGGTCTACAAACAATGGTCAATTTTGTTGATGTACAACCTCGTAGGGGAAAAACTACCATACTACCCAACATTAATTTCACTAATGATGATGCACTTAGACATGTGCCTGATGGTCCTCTCTACATTGTTGGTCATATCAATAACAAACCTGCACAAGGAATACTTATTGATCTTGCATGTGTAGAGAATGTGATCATTAAGGAATTCTTATTTGTAAAAGAGCTTTATCAAGATACCTATGAACAATAGAAAGCATGGATAAAAATTTGTGATGGTTTTGGTTACTTGACAATAGGATCCATCACTCTTGCTCTCAAATCTGGACCTAAACAATTAGATGTATCATTCTCCATCATCCCATTGTCAAACCAATTTTATGTGAAGCTAGGCTATTCATGACTACACTCCATGAATGTTTTCCCATCGGTTAAATTCATAGGTTCATAAAGTTTACCTTTAGAAACAAGATATTTATAGTGTACCATAGTGTGTTTAATCCTTGATCTTCTCATGGAATTTTTCATTGGATTTATTTTGGTCTCAAGGTATGAAACCTATAAATCATCGTGAAGATTTATTTTTCAAGTCATATCAAAATTTTAAGGAAAAACACATAGAAGAATTATCTCTTAGCAATGTTCCTGAAGGTGATAGGTCCATGGATGTACCTATGATTGAGCAAGAAACACTTCCAATTAACCAAGATAAGTACAATGCAGTTCCTCCACCCATCTCCTATAAAAGATCAAGAGATAATAAAATGATTCATTTTGTTTCTCCAAAGATAAAACAAGTATATAGACCGAAAGATACAATGGTTTCCCAACCCCCAGATGTTCCTTTAGTTCCTCCCCTAAGAGAAGAAAAGAAACCAATGTTTGATAAACCCACTCCTATCCATTCACAACTTGAAAATTGTGCAAGAAGAAATAAAAATGCTAAAGAGTGTGGGTGTAGATGTCCTGCTAATGCTCATCAATTGGAAGAAAAGAATAAAACAACACCCACGAAAAAAACTCAAGAAGAAATCTAACTTTCACCAAAACAATAAATGGAACCAAAAGAAGAAATCAAACAATAAAATTCAAATGCAATTGTCATAAAAAACTCCCATTGTGATCAATTTAGATGATGATGATGAGATTGCTAAAATGATGAGGAGGTGCATAATGAGCTTAATGTTTTATTTTCAAAGAAAATAAACTTAGATGGGGGGAAACGTGATGATCCTCTCAATGAGGGAGACCCACCACGTGTTGTACCTAGAGATATTCCTAGTATGACACTCATTGTAGTTGCTTTGGCTAGTTGTTTGTCTTCCTTATATGATGAGAAAAATTAGGATGTGGACGACCTACTCTAGGTCAGATCACATGTGAAGTACTTCTTTTGTGGGTTGTTTGTGATTTCTTTCATGTAATGTGATCTCCCATACTGTGCTACTTGGTGTATTTATTGTTTGTGAGTTTTCTTTGGATGACCCTTGTTGCTCCGCTGGCACAAGGATACAAAGGAAATGAACATGTCATAACATTCTTCTATTTGTATCTCAATTCTTCTATATTTCATAAAATTTATCCTTTCTTTATCTTGTGTTTTACTTTTGGGGACAATGCAAAGTGTTGAGATATTTAGGTCTCTTCCATGTTGACCCAAAAGGCTTGTTTATCTTCTCTCTCTCTCTCTATGTGCCATTCCTCCTTTGTGTTCATTTTTACATGAGTATTTTGGGAATGATGTTAGTTTTGAGCTCTATTATATCACTATAGAAAAGATGTATACTAACCAAAAATTCGTGGATCCCTCAATGTACTTTCTATGTCGTTTGTTGCATTGCATTTTGGGGGAAACCCCTTATCATTCTGTAGCTTTATTTGGAAGCATATAATTGGCATATAGGGATTTCCAAATAAGATCTTGTGATCTTTTCTTACATGACATTTATCATTTTTCTACGTTAAAGTAATTTCTCATAGCATGGCATTTTTCAATTTCTTTAAAGTGGAGGCATACATTGACATTATTTATTTACTTTTTTCACTTTTTCCACAAGAGCTAGACTTAGTGGTGCATTGGCATTGGCATTGACATTTTTTTCTTCACTTTATTCATGGGATTTGAATATAGTGTAGCATTGGCATTAGCATTTTGATCATTTTGTGGCACCTTAACAAGGTTACCACCTGGGAGTATAAATCTTGGTATGGTTGGGCACACCTTGTAGACCTAGTGTGTGTTTCCCATTTAGCCACCTTGTTACAAGCATGCCTTGTAGACCTAACCTTGTGAAAAGTGGTCATCACTAGCCCGTGTGCCTTTCAATTTATGATTCAACTAGAAAATATTGAACTTTGATATGGTATGAGTCATGAACACCTTTTGTATGGACACAACATAATACAACTTTCTAGTCCATCCCATTTTTCTTTGTGTTTCATGTTGACATTGTATGTTAGTGTATGTTGTATATCATGTATGTGTGTTCCTTTGTGCCTATGTTGATTTTCCATGGGATCTTAGATCGTGGGGGCTTGATCACCCTCCTTGATCCTTAGTTGTCCTATTCTTTCATTATTTATACAATTGAACACCTCTTGACACATTTCTCTACTTTAGTGTGAATTTGAATGTAAGTTCATACTCTCACTAAAGTGGTGTCTAAATATAATGTAGAAAATTTTATACACTTACAAATTCACATTATGCTTTGGCCCCCTAATTTATTAGAATTAATTAAGCTTCTAATTTTCCAAATTATGCATTCCAAAGCCTAATTTTTACAATTTTTTGAAGGAGGAAAAGCATTAAACAATTGCATTCAATCATTAAATTGTCCTTGAATTTGAGTGTCCTAGAAATTAAATAAGACCTAGTCACCAATGGGTGACTAAGTCCCGCTTCTTAGCTCCGTATCCAAATTCACATGTTATTGGTGGTATTTTAAGCATCATGTGATTCTAACTAATGGTATATTTCCTTTTGCAACAACAACAATAAATTTTTATCCCTACAACTCCATATGGTGGAACTTGAACTTACCCAAGCCCCTTGCACTAATTTTTAGTGTATCGTCCCTTCAAGGTTTCCATTAAAAAAAGCGAAAAGAACCAATTAACCAATTATTATTATTATTATTATTTTTAAAAAAAAGTCAATCGATTACACACATTACTTATTTTAAGGATTCAAGCATCTATCGTGCTATTTCTAAAAGTCACAAATAAAACATCACATTGTAACATTAAATTTATAAAACATAAGTACAAATCACATTCATGAATGATCCATTTTCATAAACTTTATACCAAGATATAAAATATGGTCCATTACACCGGCGAGATGCAAATCTCATACATCATAATGTTGATAAATGAGTACACTCATACATAAGCGAGGTAAATATACAAAGAGGGAAATGATCTCATCTAATATCCCCTGCCTTTGAACATGTTCATTCATCGCCGCCAAAGAACTAATTAACTGCCAAGGCATAGTATCATCGTAAGTATCAAATGAAGGTAATACACGGTTTCCTCCCTCCACGTGGCACCTGAAGGTCCACTCCCTCTGTGCTAGGAGATAATGATAGGTCCACAAAACAATCAAACAAACAACAAAGAATAGACATAACATTACATGGCTGACAACACATATCGACATAATAGTATCTAATTCACATGAACACTAACAAACTACCAAAGGAAAAAATAGTAACACAGGCGACTCTACATAAGAGACCACAAATATGCTTCAGGACAGAGTGTCATCACATAGTTGTTCTAACCCTGGTGAATCTTCCTAGACTACTGACCCTCACCCAGAGTTACCCTGGTAGTCTCTACTGATTCCCGGCCCCTAGACATACTCATGTGGCGTTGAATTACCTTTCAGGAAGACAAGGTAGATGACAAGCCATTCCAGGCCTTCTCAACCTACCCTTAATCTAAACGAGCATTAAGGCATTAGGTGAGGCATACATATTATCTGAATTAATGTTAAATACTACCCCGCCCCTAATACATTAATTAGGTTTTCACTGGATTACAAAAACCCATGATAGGTTACCCTGGCAACCTCTTAGGGTTCTAACCCCTATCGCAAGCCACTCTTCCTCTAAACATGACGTAACATCAAAATACCAAGGATTGCCAACATGCGTATACAATTTCATAATAAACATATCTCATTCATGGTCCAATCATGGAATAGTTTAAACACCTTAAAGGTAACAAATAACTCTTGCATGGAAAAGTCCCAAAATAGATCATGGTAATAAAACATCAATAGACAAATATTAAAAGCTCATATCTCAAATTAACCCTCTAGCTTCTGGAAGTAAAAGGACTCACATTCACAAATATACATTCTCAAAAGATATCATAAACATATCCCAACAATTTTATCCGTTTAATCTACATGAACGCATTACGTCCAAGATCACTCTTTAACAAGAACAATATAATTCCTTTATTATTACAAATAAACACTTGAAAGCTAAAAATTTAAATAAGTATATATATACATATTTACTTATTTAAATGTAAACACAATATGATTGCACATTACAACTTTTAAACATATAACCATCAAGTCATAGATAAAATATCTAATAACATTTATTTAATATTATTAACTGCAATTATCTCTAATTATAGTATACACACCTTGCATGCAAAATTTAATTGAGAAAATATAACTCAAACAAGAGTCAAATAAACGACTCATCATGCAATATAATGACATATTAAGCATGAAATGATTAAGCTCAGACCCACATATGACTGGTCGACATATACATTCATCAAACTTCATAGTCCAACTTCCATTCAAACATCTAATTGCTGAATAACTTCTATTATAGCTAAATATAAAAAGGAAATACTAACTCGTTCAATTCGCAATAAAGACCACTATTGATATAAAACTTTATGGAGTGGATTTAACGAAAGTTGAAGTTTAATGAATTATATACAAGAAATAAGTGTGCTAGCACACACACAGTCAGGCACATGCATCTGCCAGTGCACAACAACATGCGTGGCTATTAAACGAATTAAATTGTAGATGAGTATCTGAAAGCTAAATAATATCATAATTACTACCAAATTCAACATTAAGAATCAAAAGACATTTATACATAACTAACATTTTAACATGCAAACAAATAAAAATTATGATAAGAATCGACGGTTGTTTAAGAGTTGATATCTACAACATATTTATATTGATTTGGAATTTCATAACTATGGCAAATTAAATAAAACTCAGAATTTGAGAATGGAAAAATGATATATTCCCAATGCCCAATCAATATCAAAGGAAATTTAGAAGAGCAACAATCTTATGGTGAGTCCAAAGCAATTATAAGTGAAGGAGAATTGAACATTTACAAGGCTGCCTTTGAAACTAAAGATTAGATTATTGGTTGAAAAGAACAGAACTGGAAATATCAAAAGATCTTCAAGGAAAATAAGTGATATCGTAATAAATATATATCTACCGCCGTGTCCAAAAGATTGCATGGAAGGAAATGGGAAAATTTGCAAAAAAGACGGATGGGGATAATTTCAAATGTTTTAAGAAAATAAATGGAATAGATTGATGATACTTAATGTAATAATCTGAAAAGAGCAGGCGTGCGTTATAAATATGAGGCCAACAAGCTAGCAACCTAAGGTTTCTATAGAAAATTATTTGAATCTAGATCTATGATAAATGAGAAAATAACATACGTCTTAAGCATGCAAGTCACGTGCAAGGTCTGCTTAGTATGAAATAATAATTCTGGGAGACAATAAACTATAGGTGATGAGGACAACTCTCTTCTTATCATTCTCTATAGGGTTTCAACTATATTTATATAAACAAATAAATGATTATTTCATCTCATCAGCCGGTGCCATTAACAAAAGTGGAAATTCTAAAATAATTCAAAGAATTATAAAGAATAACAAGGAGTGGCAGTGAAAGAAAAAGAAACCAAACTCTCAGATCTAACAATTTTCAATGCTTTTACTAGAAAAATAAATCTATGCCTAATTTAATAACATAAGGCAACTTTTAAACAAAGCCCATTCGAGTTCATAGGCAATGACATAATCAAATACAAGTAAAATACAATGAAGAATAATACAAGTTTGGCTACTAATAGAATAACATCCATGTTTAAAGATTGTGTAAAAGACGCTAGGAAAGTCATAAACAAGGATTTACAAATTCAATTATGAGTAGCCAGAGTCAAATTATATCATGTGTTAAATCATCAACAAGAAAGAAGAATTTATTACAAATCAAGATATTCTTTTAAACAAGAACACATGGTATTATCCCCAGAGAATAAAGAATTCTAGAACAAAATTTCAAGATTTTTTCTAAATTCCAACAATACATTCTAGAATCCTAACAGAAGTCATTTGAATGTTCAAGAATTCTATAATCATTATTTTATTTTATTTTCCTTTCTAGATTTGAAAACTCTAACTAATTTGTTTCTCTATTGTTTTTGCAGGATTCACTAAAAAAATCTTTTTCTACAAGCAAGCTTATCCCTGATTACAGTGCAACCATAATTCATTCATTTTATTCAGAATTTTAACCTTGAGATTTTAAACCAAAAAGAAGAGAATGGAACCCGATATTCCTGCTTGATGAATTCAAAAAAATTGTAACTAAAGAATTATGGATTGTTTGCTAACTTCAAAGCTTCACGATCCACAAACCAATCCAAACACAATTCCCAAAGATTCTTCCAAAATCATTTCGACAAAGTTTTTCTTTTTTTTTGAGACAAAATTACAGTAAAAACTTTTCTAGAAAACAAAACTGCCATGCAAAAAAGATTTTCAGAAAAATTGTCATGAAAACTTCTTGCAAATTTTTTTCGTGAATCAAAATTACAACCCCCAAAATCTTTTAATGCATTTAATTAACTCTTAATCATGAAGCTTAACTGATAGTGAATTATGCATTCATAATTGATCAATCAATTCTAAATTACTCTTTTAACATCAGATCACATTTTCAACTCCAAATCCAAAATTCATAACATGTTGAAAACATCTTCTCTTAAAATATCTTTTTCCACAAAAATCTTATTTGCACAAGTAAATCAACAATTTATATTTAATTAAACACTTTTTACTTTAAACTTTTACTTTTAATTAAATGACTTGTTTAATTTAAATTAATAAATTAAACCATAAACATAATAAACATTTAAACTAATATTTAAACAATTAATCATTTAACTACAATAATGAATTCCCAACAAAACAATAAGACACGACACAATAGAAACAAACTAGACAACAAGGAAGGGTAACAAATAGGTACTTTCGTTCAATGAAGAACGATGGCTCAATAAGGACCTAACACTACCTCGGATCAACATAATTTCATTGGATTAGGTGCGGCTCGGACCTGTCAGCAGGTGGAGCCGATACCCGATATTTGTATTTGTAGAAACATCAACTGTTAAACATATATACATATATTAGCAAACACACTATGAAGAAGAATCCACGTAGCAAGATACTCATAAGTCGATAGTGTTACCTTGTCTTCTTCACCAAACCGACAAGCATTATTTTACCAAACACAACAAATACATCATGATAACCTCATAAAAACAAAATAATCCATATCACATACATGTCTATCTCAATATCATCACACAACACAACCAGATGATCAGGATGTCAAATGTATCATCCACAGGAGTATAAAAACAACATAATGTCAGTCATATTGAAACAAACAACATAGTATCATAGACAACTAAAGCATCTATCTATCAAACTGAAAACAAACTAAGATAGGATGTCACAATGGGAGGGACACTACTTCAGTGGTGTTTTGATAAGAAGTGGGCCCAAAAGGGCGTCAACTTCAAATATATCCTTTCAAATGGCCAAATCAAGAGCTAGAACAACTTGGCTATTGAGTTCAATCTGGCCAATTCTAGTTTGAGAACCTATAACACCCTTCAAGAGGCTTGTAAGGGGGCTAGCTTTCAAAATTGTATGGATAAGAAACTTGACCTCTCCAAAGAATTCGTTTGGAAGGATGGATCTTCCCTCCTTGAATTAAAAGCTAAAACTATTTATAAAGCACCAATGAATGATATTTCTATTACTGATCATCTTAATAATTGTTGGAATGTCTCTCTTTTTGATAATCAATGGAAAAAAGTTTTCATTTCTATGTGGTATAATGTCAAGGAGCCCAAGAAGGATTATTTTAGATGGCTAATCACTCTACATAAAGTTCCTTTCAAAATAAATTCTCTTGATGTAGATATATGTAGCATGTGTAGAACTCATGAATCCATCAAGCATATTTTTTTATTGCCTTTACACAAAATAAATTTGGAAATTCTTTTATAATGAACTGTATATTTGGGATAATAATGATAGAATCTTGTTGAACCATGTGATAATCAATGATATAAAGTTTAATAGATACTAAATTATTGTGGTTTTGTTTATCCATTAAGGTTTTGTGGCACATCCAGGTAGCAAGGAATGAGAATTTTAAGAGTGGTAGGGGTTGCTTACTAAGTCTTCTAAAAGACTCACATGTACTAGCATCATTTCATAGGTTGTGCATTTGGAGATCTTAATGACTAAATTCTAGAGGTTGATCAAGGAAGGTTCAATAACAATCAATAGAGAGGAGTTAAGATGTGGCCATGCTCATCACATGAATAGTGAGGAGGTTGAAGGTTTCCTAAGGGCCTTGAACAAGTTTTAGAGAGTGTTTAATAATGTTGTGCTAGAAGAAAGGCCCAAAGATCCACAACCTACAAAAATATAGGGGAATGAGGATTCCATATCATCTACCGAGGATGAAAAGCCCATGGTTCAAGACTCAAAAGGAAGTAATATTTTTCCATTATCATGTTTCCTTCAATTGTTGTTAACCTATGGAGACTACATAAAATAAATTATGTACAGTGTAATAATCCTAATGAATGCATAAAGATTGTATATTTTGTAATGAACACATAAATAGTAATAGTGATTTTGTATATAATCAATAGCAATGGAATTTACCAATGGAGGTAGATATAATACTGATCACTATGTGATAAAGGTTGTTCTAGCAGAATGATAAATTCTTTTGATCCTATATTATTAATCTAAAAAAAAATCATTTTTTTAGTAAATTGGATAAACGCCTATAAATACATAGTCTTTTAATCATTTGAAATATAACACACACCCTTTAGCATTCAAGAGCATAAACTATTTTCAAGATCAAGTCAAGAGAAACATTATCAGAGTTTATTACAACAATTCAAGATCCAACATCATGTCAAAGTCTATGTGTTTCATGTTTATGTTTTGTGAAGGCTAACAATGTTATAGGTCTCAAAGCATTCAAGAAAATCTATCAAGAAAGATCCAAATCCTTGAAGTGATGTGCACGAATTCAGTCCTTCAAGGAAGCCATTGAAGGGTGGTGAGTTGCAATATTATGTTCATTCACCATTTCCTTCCTTTCCATTAAGGTTTTATCATTGACATTGCCATTTTGAAAGTGGGAACACTTACACGGGGTTTGACTAAGGCAAGCCCCTATATGGCACAACATTTTCCGTCTTTGTGAATGTGTAGGTTATAGTTCTGAAGAAGACTGAAGAGAATTTGAAGATCCATTTTGCATTGTTGCATTTGTTGTCATCAACCTTGTCAAAACACAAAAACTCACCTACATAATTTATTTACAAAATTCCAACAGTGGAACAACCAAGAATCGAAAGCTTAGATCTAGCACCAAAGGACCCCCAAAATTGAGGAAGACACTGTAACAAAGACCCAATCACCCAGGGGTTACCCAATCTTGCTATAGCACTCAAATCCAACTCTTGGTGATAGGTACACAATAGTCTACACTTTCTAGATCCACTTGCATAATTTTGTTTTTAATGTTTATCTTCGAGAAATTGCATTTATCATATTAGGTCATTCAGTCTAATTAGGTCAATCATTCTAAATCATTTCCAATTCATTCCCATCCTCAAAAAATGCAGATCTAGGACTGATTGACTCACCTAGGAGGTTGTAAGTCAATCTATGCACCTTGTTGATTTGCATCCTAATGAAATTATAGAAATGATGGCCCCCATTGACCTTAAGCTTTAGACATTAAGTTTAAGGTCACCATATTTTTATGTTTCAAAAATATTGAAAGCATAATGTGGAATTGAGAAGGTGTGATGGCCCTAGTATTTGGTAATAGAAAATCAAAGTGATAAGACATGATGTTTTGCAATATGAGGATTCAACAATGAAAAATTTCAATATTATGGGGAAGAAATGATTTCCCTAATGCAAATATTACACTAGAGTGTAATTTTTTTAATTATAGTTATTCATTTAAATATTTACCCATATACTTTCCACTAAAAAACTAGTTATCTAACGTAATTAATTGTCTTTTTCAAGAAACCCAATTTTAAGAAAAGAACATGTTTGTTTGTATTCAAAAGTTTATTTATTTTCATAAATGAAAACTTAAAACATTTTAACCATTTTTCTAATTTGTGAGTAGAGAGAATGTCATAGTGGCCATGTGCAATTTGTGGTATTTAGTTAAAAAAATTACACTTTTCCTCCCAAATGATATCAAAGTAAAGTTAATTTTAAAATTTTATAGTGCTATTTTTTTTCAATTTATGTATAAAAGATCTATAATATAAACCACATAAAAATAATGGCGAATTAAGTTGGGAAGGTAATGATTTTCATTTATAGTATGTTTGGTTGTAAATTTTTACAAATAGAGACAAGCTGATGTGAGATCAAGTTGATAAATTCTAGAGATTTATAGTGCTATTTTTTCAATGTATGTACAAAAAACTAGCAATGTAAGCCATCAAAAAATAGTAGTGAAATCAAGTTGGGGAGGTAATGATTGTCCTTTAGTATGATTGGTGGGCATGCTTTCTAAAGAGAGACAAATTGATGTGACATCGTTACCATTCTTCACGAGTCAATAAATTTTGATAATTTATATATAAAAGATTGATGATATACATGATGGAAAAATAGTGACGAGTTCAAGTTGGGAAGGTAATGATTTTAATTTCTAATATTATTATTTGGTAAGTTTCTCAAATAGAGACAAACTAATATGACATTGATACCTTCATTTACAAGTTAGTAAATTCTAAAAATTTATGGTGTTGCTTTTTTCAATTTATTTGACTCTACTAGACTATTTAAAAGTGGGATCAATTCTAATCAATATTGCATAAAAGATAAATAATGCAAATTATAAAAAATAATAAGATGTAGAAAAATAATCTAATTTAATTAAAAATTAGAAATGAAAAGAAAATCTAAAAGAATTATAATATTGGTATTTTAAAAAAGTATTGACCAATGTAAATGGATCATCTAATCTAGTCAAAAGAAAAGGGATAGAGAAAAGAGTAAAAAAATATAATATTAGTCTTTTGTAAATTATAAAAAGTATAGCAATGAATTCAATTTCACTATGAGAATCATTTGATTTATTAAAAAACAAAAAGATCAAAAAAAGGTCTAGAAATGTAGATCAAGTAGAATTCGGGGAAAAAACATGAATCAATGATAACAACCACAAAACTATCTAAATTAAAACCATAGAGAACCTAATCTAACAATGAAACACAAATGACAAAAGAAATCCAATAATAATGCAATAAACCTCAATTCCTATGTCATAGTTGAATCATCTTCATTGCTCTTCTCTATTTTGCTTTGTTTGTTCTCATATTTGGAGTATGAAATTTGTAATTGTAATAAAATTGATGTAGTAGTAATAGTTAGATCTCAAGATAGCATGATAACAAAACTTCAAAGATTGTGGTTAAGGTTGGAATGAAGGTGATGGTTTTATTTTATATAAATCTTGATTCAAACGAAGGTTGATGATCAATGAACAAGATTATTGAGAAGAAAAGAGATAAGGATGGGTTGGATGGACCAAAACCCAAGAAATTAGTTAAGATTTAGGGCTTAGCTAAGGAGAAATAAATTAAATAATAATAACAATTATTTAATTTAAGAGCGAATATGAATAATTAAATAATTAAAAATAATTATTTAATTATAGAGGAAGGAAAATGATAAATAATTAAATAAATAGGATTTATTTAATTATGGAGGGAAAAGGCTAATGAATAATTAAAATAATTATTTAATTATAGAAGAAAAAGGGGAAAAATGGAAAATAAATAATTAAATAAATAAGAATTTATTTAATTATAAAGGGAAAAAGGATAATTGGTAACACAATTTAAATAAATTGACATTTATTTAAATTAATCAAGAGAGGAATAAAGATAGAATGAATTAACTAAATAATTAAGAATTATTTAATTAATAGAAGAATATGGCCTTGGAAAATAATTAAATAATTAAAATTATTTAATTGTGCAAGAAAGAAGGCGAATTAGTGAGAAAATGTTGCTTGTAGGTTTGGGACATTTTTTAGTGTCTACATTTTGCCCCTCTTTAATACATGTGATTTTGAGCATTGTGTCAAAGAATAATTAGGAAAATTTGGCTTAGAACTTGCCCTAGTGTCCCCCAGCAAATGTAGAGTAGGATGATGTGCCCTTGGGAAAGTTATTATTTTTTTGAAAAATTCCAAAAAAATTGGCAAGTTTATCAACAGGTCAATTGGATAGGTGCAAAGGTATTGGCGATGAAAAACTAGGCTCAAAAGTCAATCCAGGGCTTGATATTTGAATTCAAAGGCAAAAGTTGATGCGGAAAATTATGAAGGTGGGGGCCCTATTAGGTCAAATCAGGTTATAAATATGCCCTAGGAGGGTGAAAATAAGTCATTTGTGCATTGTAAGTTTAAAGATCTAGGAGCTCTGGTTTGATATTTTGCATGGAGCTACTATCAAAATGTTGCTTGTACCAATTTTTGCACACAGAGGACATCGAGTATGATCATTCGAGCATGCAGAGGGCTTAGGTGTAGTGGTATGTATCTAATCCTTTCTTGTAATTTTTTCATTTTTTTGTACATTTTAGGGCTCAAAGAAGGGAAAAAAGATATAGTGCATTTTTTGCAATGTATTTGTTATCACGTTCACCGCAAGTGTAGTGTTGTGCACCACATATGTAAAGTGCGACACATTTGTAAAATGGCAACATGTAAGTATGATGTAGGTAATAAACTACTCACAACTATTTTGTGCACCACAACTGTGATGGTGTGACACAACTATGGGTTAGAATGACGCATGTGTTAAATAGCACTGCAAATGTCAGATGGTGTGACACATATTTGAAAGTGCAACACATATGAATGATAGAGTGATGCAAGTGTAAAGTAAGCTTGCAATTGTGAAGTATGACACATATGACTGATAGTGTGACACATTTGACTTAATTTGAGCAAATTTTGATAAAATTTTGAATATGCAATAGGTTAAATAGGCTAATTGAGGTGTTGCAATTAACATGATACACTTTTCATGAATGCAAGTGATACTTGCACCTATCTATATGCGAGAGAGCCCCAAACATCATTTTCACTTCAAGAGCGTCTTACTATGGAGGAGTGGGATACATTGATTTCATTGGAACTCTATCATGTGACCTTTATGCCCATTGTGTGGGCTAACATGGGCTTTCTCATAGTGCTTGCAAAGAGATGGCACTCAGAGACGAGTTCCTTCCACCTACTGAATGGAGAGGTGACAATGCCACTTGAGGATGTGTGGCAGGTTTTACAGCTTCCTATTCATGGAGAGTGGGTGGTCTATGACCTAGAGTATAGATTGACAATGATTCAACAAGTGTTTGAGATAAAGGATCTATTAGAGCTAGGAATTGAGGATTATGAGATCCAATAGGAAACCCTAGAAAACAAATACCACAGGATGATTGTAGTACTATGCATAGTTATTAGGGGTGTGGTGATTTTGGATAGATGAGGCCACAAAATTCTAGTGGGATGTGGAGATATGTTGGAGGGGATGATGGAGCGGGCTATTGTGTATGCTTGGGGACCCTTCCCATTGGCTATATTATAATTTTAGCTACATGATGATGTGGCATATAACGATGGACAGTCTATTAGTTATGGGACGATGTTGTTCATGGTATGGGTGTGGGAGAATATTGTTATATTTAGACCACACATGGACATGATCATGGTTTTGGGCTTTCCTTATGCTTATGTTTATGGAGGAGCAGTTACATAGATTTGGGTTAGTAATGTGGGGTGCTAGAGGTCTACTAGATGGGTTTACATGACAACCCTACACGGGTTGCATAGTTTGGGATGATGATGTAAAGCACCTATTGTACTATCAAAAAACCAAATAATTGATTGGGTGGGTAGTGTTGACTCAACACATTATTGAGCGACACTTACTAGAGAGGGTTCTTTGATAGTTTGGGGACCGAAAGGGTGTCTTGGTGGGTATAGCGGAGTATGTGAGATCAGTGTGAGAGGTCCCACAGTGGGGTCTTATGATCAACTTCTAGGTGGCCATGCAAGATATTTAAGGGTTACAACCTATTCATTGGGGGTACAATGGCTAATGTGGCCAATTCACAAACCACTATAGAGCATGATCCATGGTGGGTTGTGCATAGGCTGGCACGGTTTACAGATCCAAACCAACTGGAACTAGTGGAGAGGTTAGGCAGGGGACCACAAGAAAGACTGTGAAGATGAGGGTGAGGAGGTGGTCGGGATAATGGAGATGGAGATAGAGATGATGGTGGGGATGGTGGTGGAGGACAAGGAAATGGTGGTAGAGGAGATAGAGGAAGAGGTGATAGGGGTAGGCTAGGCAGAGTGGGTTTACCACCTAGAGGACCATAGAGGATTCCCCATAGGATGTCACCCATCTAGGAGGAGGGAGAGGGATATCAATGGGTAGCACAGATGGAGGAGGAGGTGGAGGATGATGATGCAACAATAGAGGAGGCGATGGTGGTGAGTTTGTGGAGGAGGAGGTTGAGGATGATGATGCAACAACATAGGAGGAGGTAGCTAGGGATGTGGCTATTAAGGAAGAGGACTTGGAGGATATCCCTATTAGGGATGTTATTATGGATGTGTTTGAGGAGGAGGTAGAGGATGTCAGATGGGGACCTTAAGCACATATTTAGGAACTACAAGCATAAATTCATATGCTCCAAGCTCACATAGCACATATACTAGTATTTTAGGGACATATAAAAACACTAACATAGAGAGATATGGTAGTGATACAAGCATAGAGAGCGGAGAAGAGATCCACAGAATTCATTGCTACAGTTAGTAGACCTATGGTAGAGTTTGCATAGACCATGTACTGAGCCAGTAAGGAGGCTCAGTACTATAGAGATTTATATGAGTAGGTATTGCTAATGCCAGAGAGAGTAGTGAGCTTCTAGACCTATAGCCAGACTAGATCACACTCACGCAAGGCACAAAGCAATGCAAGGTGTCACATCAAAAGAGATCCTCTCCATATGACAAGTCATCAGGGTCAAGACAAAGGGATGAGAGAAAACCACCATCAAGACCATCTCCCTTTGGTGATAGAGGCAACATGGCTAGGCTTGTTTTCATATGCATTTGGACAATTATATTTTGATAGATCCTACGAGCTCCATTTTTGAGATACATCTTGATATTGTACTATGACACATTATTTTTTGATATATATATAAGATACATGATTTTCGTGGTGACAATATGATGTGCATGATTCTACATGTATGTTTCTATATGTGATGTGATGATATGATATGCATTTTATAGTTATGTGATGTTTCTTATATCTTGTGGATTACAAATATATGATGTATGGTTTATTCTTATATATGTTTATGATGTATGGATGGATGCACATGATTCTACCTTATGTTTTGATGTATGCTATGACATATGGATGGATGCACCTGAAATAATTCCATGAATATGTAGGTTGATACTATATGTTTATGACACGTGTTATGTGATGCTTATATATGGATTGATTATACATGATATGATGTAATGGATTTTTTATTTATTTACTAATACAATATGGATGACCTAATATGTATATGATGATGATACCTATGATATTCTAACATGATTGTGTTAGCAAGATGATAATACTAATGCATTTATTTTTTGTGTATCACAACACGCCATCAAAATGACTACCAAAATGGATTGATGGAATGTTAGTGTGGAAAGAAGGTTAGTGAGAAGTGGAATGGAAGAATGAAATGAATGAATTGGGATTGCTATCTCGAGATCTTACTAATAAATGATCAATAATTTTATTTTATTGCATAATTATCATCATAGGAAATTTATTATGGAAATGAACAACAAACACCGAGGTATGACATAGACCAAGGGGTAACAGATTACCCCTTGCAAAGATAGACATGTGAAAAACAAGGAGTGTCATGATGCAAACTAGTAACCATAGAACCTTGTCAAAATGTGTGAGAAAGTAACCACAAAGCATGTTATTCCTGATGCAAGAAAGCATTAGATGACCTTTAACTTGCATAGGATATTTTGATTATGCCAAATGGGACACCAATCACACACAAGGGACCAATTTTCCCCAGTCATATTGCCAAGACAAACCACAAATAGAAATCAAAGAGAAAAAAGGTCATGATCCATCATCACTCCTCTCATCACTTTTGGACTTCCTCAAGGTGCATAGTAACATGACCAAAGATAAATCAATAAAAAGATAAGACAAAATGAACCAATGAGTCAACAACCATTTAGATATTTTTCCAAATTGTATGATCAGATTATGGATAATGGTAGTGTCTAGTTTCAAGAAAGGAAGCATGTCATATAATACCGAGGATCCCGATGATGCAACATCCTATATAAGACTAAGGATAGGATTGCTAATTTCAGGAATAATTGCAGCTTGTATATGACCTATGATCACAGTTTTTGAGGGTTGCAACAACTTGCTCAAAGACCAAATGATAGTTGATGGTCGATGTCTGGATTTCAGAAAGCGAGGCATATAGAGCATAAGTTCAAGGATCCCAATGATGCAAAATTTTTGTATGAGACTAAGAATAGGATTTGTCTGACTTTACAAGGTAGGTACACCTCATGTAGACTTAGGATCTATTTGAGGGTACAACAGCAGCATGGGAACCAAGTATTTAGTTGCGATGGATGATGTCTAGTGTCAAAAAATGAGGCATCTATAAATTATGGATCCCGTGTTCACAACATTTGTACAGTATTTGATAGCCTGATAAGGATCACTGTCTTATTTGATTGATAGTTACTACAATTTTAGGAAGTGTCAGTCAATTTGGATTGGAGACTGGTTGGACATCCCCTATTGTTTCAAGATTTGATAAAGCTCAGTGCTTTGAGTAGTTGATTTGTTGTTTTGCTTCTCTAATTAAAGCATCAACCTGTAAAGGCAGGTTTATTTGAGATGATGATTTTTTTTGATGGACAGAACCTTGATAAACCCTAAGGGGAGTGACCCAACTAAAGCCTCGGGGCTCCTTCGATGATAAAATTTCTATTAAAGTGTAGAGACAACATAGTTTAACTAACCTCAAACATGCATTTGTGTGGAGTCTTGGATTATGGATGTATTGATATTTATTATGACAAAACAGGGATGGCCTAAGCCTTGAGGTTCATTGATGATGGCTATGTGATTCTTTGACAACATAGTTTGACCACTTAGTTGCTTTCTGACTTAATATGTTTTGGAGTTTTTTTAGTGTTCTTTTTTAGTTTTTGGGATTTTGATTTTGTTTTTTTGGACTTTTGAGATGTTTTGATTTTTTTTGTATTTTTGAAATGTTTTGATTTTTTTGGATTTTTGGAATTTTTTAATTTTTTGGGGTTTTTAGAATGTTTTGATTTTTTTGAGTTTTGTAATATTTATTTGGATGTTATCTCATGATACCATATCTAGGATCCCATGTGAAACCTGAGTCAAGGATTTTCCCCTAGTTTGGTATAGGACCAACTTATTATGGATGGATATGGAAAGTAGAAGACACTAAACATCAACAATTCTCAGGCCATGAGAAGGGTGACAAAGCTTTATTATGGATTGAGGTTCATCATGGAATGGATTATGTGTGAAGGATCATGGATGAGGTTGAAAAACTAAATAGAATGATATTAGATGATGGAGAAAAGACCAATTATACATGGGGCCTGTTTGCCAAGTTTTCACCATGTTACTTATCCAAAGCGCCACTAAAGTGGTTTTCACTATTGGACAAATTATTTCTCTTTAATATTTTTTTTATTTTTCTATTTAAAAAAAAAAATTGGTGTCACACGAGATGCCTATTTGTCGGGTTTTCATCAAGGTGACAGTTTTTTTTCTTTTTTTATTTTTTTTGTTATTTTTTACGAGATTCTCTTAAGGCTAGGTATAGTATTTGTGAAGGTGCATGTTATTGATAGGCTCTGGTAGCGGTTCACCTTTAGGAGTATCAAGCTAAAAAGTGATAGAACCATATGCTACAATTATGATATAAGGACCCAACCAATTAGGCTCAAACTTTATGGGCTTTTCTCGATCCATTTGATTATTTGGATTTTCTTTTAAGACCAAATCATCAATACCAATTTTTTTTACTCAAACTCTCTTGTTATAGCTACAATGGAGACAATTTTGATAAGCTTGTAAATGGACCAATGCATTTTGTCACTTCTCATCTAGTAACTCTAGCTCATGCAATTAGGATACACAATATTCTTCATCATCGAAGAGTTGTTGCATAGATACTCTCAAGGATGGTAACTCAACCTCAATGGGAAGAATGGATTCAGATACAAAGATGAGGAGTATGGAGTGGATTTTTAGTAGGAGTACAGATACTAGTGCAATAGGTGGAAAAGAAAGGATTAAGTTAGATATCAATCATGACCAATGTTATCGACAATCTTCTTTAGGATTTTAAGGATGGTTTTATTAGATGCCTTGGCTTGATAGTTACCTTTGGGATAATATGGAGTAGTAAAATGGTGATGGATATGGAATTTCTCACACAACTCATGGACATCTTGACTTTCTAAAGGGTGACCATTATTTGTGATAATGGATTGGGGAACACCATAACAACATATGATATAATTGAGGATAAATTTAGCTATTTTCTTTCTGGTAATACAGTTCATTGGGATAGCTTTGATCCATTTTTTAAAGTATTTAGTTGTTGTAAGGATGAACTTATGACCATTGGTGGAGTTAGGGTGAATTTTCCCATGAGGTTGAGTCGCCATTGAGAGAACTACCATGGTGATGTGATTGGATGAATTTCCTAGGTAGGTGTGTGCACAAGATCTCCATGTCTCTAGCACTATCGACATTTCTAAACAAAGTGATAGGCATCATGTTCCATGGTAGGCCAATAGTATCTTATTTGCATGAGCTTCTTAGCTAAGGTAGGACCACTAGAGTGAGATCCACATATACCATTGTGTACTTCATGTAAATTTTGTGCTTTGTATGAATTGAGACATCTAAGGAGGGTGCTATCCAAGCTATGGTGGTAAAAGGTATCACTGATGATGAAAAAATTAGAGGCTTTCTAGATAAAGGTCTTACACTAGTTAAAGGACAAGTCAGGAAGGATAATTTGGTTATGTAGGTAGTTATAAGTCTTTGTACCAGGGGAATTAGTTCCAACAACTTCACACACAAGCTCAGATTCAAGGACATTGAATGCATGGATCAACAATTATTCTGCCAATAACTCATAATGTCACACATTGTTAGGTATATCCAAGAGAGATCCTATGGTGAAGATTGCATCAGTTGCTTTGTTTTGAGTTCTTAGAATCTAAGTGAAGACAATGACATCGAAATATTTCTTGAAACTATCAACCATTCTCTTGTAGGGAGTAATATTTTCATGTTTTGTATCCTAGTCATCATTAACCTGGTGAATAACCATTTTGTGAATCATCATAGGCTTGAAGATTCTTGATTTTCTATTTTATAGCCATTCAAAGTCCTATTAGCAATGCTTCATATTTGGACATGTTATTTGTGTAAGAGAAGGCTATTTTGTATGACTTATGTATTGAGTCCCCTTGTGGTGTGATGAAGAGGATACTAGCTCCAAAACCATGATTTGTGTAAGATCCATCAAAATAAAATTTCCATGTGGTAGAGGTCTCTATTGTGAAAATATATTCATCAGGAAAATTAGACACTAAGGGATGATCTACTGTTGTTGGAGCATCTACAAGTTGATCAACTATCACTTGTCTTTTCATTTCTTTATGATCAACATACTCTATATCAAATTTTCTCAAGATCATCACCCACTTTGTTAATCAACCTACTAGAGCTACTATGTTGAATAAATACTTCAAGGTATCTATATTTTCTACTAGTTTTGTTTGATGATTCAACATATAGTGTTGAAGCTTTTGTGTGGCAAAGACAATTGCAAGACATGCTCATTCAATGGGACTGCAATTAAGTTCATACCCCACAAGTGTGTGACTGATATAGTAAATGACTGATTCCTTTCCATCATTATCATATTGTGCTAAAAAGGCTCCCAATGCTAAATAATTTGTTGATATGTATAGTAGTCAATGTATTCCATCAACAGGAGACATGAGAACTAGAGGAGATAACAAATAATCCTTGATTTTTTGGAACAGTTCTTGATAGCAATTAGTCCATATGAAGGAGACTCCCTTGAGAAGAAAGTGTTTAAATGGTTGACATTTATCTGCTAACTAAGCTATGAATTGATTGCACATTTCCTTGTAGACTATGTAACTGAATTATGTTTGTTGGTGGAGGCATATCCATGATGGATTTTACTTTCATAGGGTCAACTTGAATAACTCGACAAGAGACAATGTATCCTAGGAGTTTGCTAGATTTTACCCCAAAGACACTTTTTTGGATTCAATCTAACCTTGTACTCTTCCAAACTTTTGAAAATCTTGTCTAGGACTACTAAATGACTATCTCTTGATAATGATTTTTCTAACAAGTCATATGTTGGATATTTCATCATTCACACCCATATAGTTTGTTTGATTTTTTAATTTGTTTTGTTTTTTGTCAATACGTGCGTATAAGTTGTTATTTGGTTGAACCCATGAGCACAATTTTAGAGCACACAGTTACCAATACTCAACGTATATACTTTTAGTTCAAATTGGTGTATGAGAGGAAATAATATTATTATTGATTTCTCCAATATGGTATCAGAGCAAGTAGCCTAGATTCAGATTGATCTTTCCCTTGTTCACGATTGTTCTCTTGGAATAAGTTTTGAAGTTATTAATTTAAGGGGAAAAGATCACGATCTTCAATGAATTTCCTTGATAGATTGAGTATTTTGGGAAAATTTCTATAAATTTATGGTTGGAAATTTTAGGGACTTGAAGTGTCATACTGATGGAATTTTTTTTGTCTCAAGTATTCAAAGATGTCTAGAATTTAAGGGCCCAACTTCATTGTAGGAGTCTATTACAAAAAGTCTTCAACATATATACTATTACCAAGGAGGGATCAATGGTTTTTCTCAGCCTAGGGAGGATCACTATTCTTGACAACTTTTCACTAATAAGAGAGTAAGGAGTCGCTTGAATTGAAGAAGCCATTGACCAAGCTCTAAAGAAGAGATAGGTAGCAGATGAGGTTAGATCAACAATCATTGATAATTTCATGTTGAAGATGATGTGTATATGAGGTGCATGAAGAGGCGAAAGTTAACGAGCTTCATTAAAACACAATAGACACACTCATATCAACAACAATATCAAAAAAATTGTGAAGTGATCAAAATTATAGTAGATCAGGCATTTTTATGCTGATGATCTTCAGATATCCTTGATCAAATTTCATCTCTAATGGTGACAACAATAATCTAAAGTCTTGTATTTAGAGCCTTCATTTTTTTCATTGGATTCATCACTCTGTAGTCAATTGAAGAAGGCAGTGATATCATTTTAAGGTTGTCTCAAGTTTCCTCAAATTGTTGTGACTCATTTCAAAGGTAGACTACAACCATGGAAGAATGATTCTTCTAAGCATGTTCCTTCTTACCGACTGCAACTTCAAATTGTTGAGGCTCACAAATCTTTATAAATTTCTTGAAGGCATAATGTTGGGGACTCAAAATAGTGACATCATGGAGGCCTTCTGTAGTATGTAAGTTGTTCTAAGGGATGAAATATTTCATCATTGATCTACCCAATTTTCCTCTTAAAATTAAAAAGCCACAATAGTAGGACATGTAGCTCAAGTTTTCTTTAAGTGATCTTTTAGTTTCAATATTTTTTAAGAAAGATTTTAAAATTTTGAACTCACCTATACTTTTTTAAGATGTTAATTTTATTCTTGAAGTATCCTCTCCTTTGTAGTGTATTTTTTATCTGAGTGATGAGAAATGGAATAAAATAACACCTTAATAATTTGAAATGTTATAAAAATGGGCTAGGATGCTATCATATGGTTTTAGGAAATAGAGCACACCCACTTTCCAATTTCATTCAAAAAATAACCCTAGAGATCTCAATGCAAAGGAGAAAGATATCTTGCAATAGGGTTGTCCTAGGGGATGATCGTAAACTAATAGAGGGTTCACCACCAAGCTACGGCTTGGAAAAAAAATGAAATGCAAGATGTGATACTAAACCTTAATTTGATGCAAAATTTAACTAAGTAATCTAGAAATGCAAATAAAATAGAACAAACAACTATAGGATGAAATGTGTGCACCTAGAAATCTAAAGCAGACATGGATGAGCTCTGTAATGCTAAAAAATCTAGATTTTTGACCTAGTGGGACTCATTCACCAATCTGGGTGAATCAGTCGCAGATCAGGGTTTCTATATAGGAACAGGTTTCGAGAAAAAGGGTATCTAAATCTGCAAAAATCCTGAAAAATGCCTGTAGTGGGACTCATTCGCCACTTCTGGCGAATCAGTCCTGTTCCACTTTTTTGGGAATTTAAAGTTCAGATCTATGCTCTAATCTCTTCCCTTCCCTTCCAAACTGATTTCTGAATCTAAATATGAGAAAATACCTGCAAAACAAAATATAGACTTGATTTTCTTTGGGGGGTTTGCCTTGGTCAAACTCCTAGTTTGGTAATTAAACCTTGATGGAAATAATGAAACTTGAATGTAAATATGAACATAAATCCCAACCTTAAGTGTGTCTAAGAATAGGAAATCTAAAATGCAATGCAACCCTATTCTAATGTGCAAGAATGAGATGAATGAATGAAGACATGACAATGAATGAATCACTTTGAGAGATCTCTAATCACCCAAATGAGCCCTAATGATACTTGTACCTTCCTTAGGCTGAATGTAGAGTGATAATGGAGAATGGAATCAATTTGGAAACAAGTCATTAGGCTTGGATTGATGGCTAGTTGCATCTCCCCAACCTAGAATCCATCATGATTCACCATAGACAACCATGATCAACCCTTGAAAATGCTAGATCTTGAATGAAAGTGAGCTTGAATACTTGCAAAAAAACTTTAATGTTGCTCCAAGACTTCAAATTTGTTTGCTTTTGAAACTTGAATGCTCTTGTGAAAGAATGCTTGAAGATTCTTAATGCTTGTCTCTTGAATTTTCTCGTGAAAATTCTTGCTTAGATGAGGAAAATGACTTAGAAACTTTCTTATATAGGCATTAACACCTAATTTATCATTATTTAGATCTCAAAGGCCGACATCAACCAAAAATTTGAATTAAATAGGTGATTTTCCCACTCAAAACATAAAAGGCCCCAAATAGGACTCATTCACCCAAGGTGGCAAATGGGTCCCACCTAGGGGGACTCATTCACCCACGATGGTGAATGAGTCCCACCCTAGATTTTTGAGGTGGGTTTTCAAGATTTTTGATGCTATAAATGATTTTATCAGGTTTTTAGATGAAATCAGCCTTGAGAACCAAAATAATGGATCTTAGGGGCTTATTAATAATGATTTAAAGGGTTAGTTAATTCAAGGGTACTAAAATAGGTCTAGATTAAATGATAAATTTCCCTATCTCCAAGAAGGGGGTCAATTTTCGTCATTACATCTAGCCCCCACTTTAGCACCCATATGACTCTATGTGCATATGCAAGCTAAAGGAATCCGAACAATACACTTTATTTCATAAAAGGATACATATATAGGTTCATTCACAACACGGGAGAATGAAGCCCCCATTATAGCTATCTACAAAACCACAATGTGAGGAACCACATCCTGCAACATGAATTCGTTAGTTGTTCAAAAATACTCTTATCTAACTTCTTCTAGACATCAAAATCGAGGGTAGATGTATGCCCCCCTTGATTCTACTTGCTTTACAAAGGTGGAATCAAGGTAGCAGTCTAACCACATCGAATAAGGTAGGTCATATCATAGGGTATTTCCAAGTACCATACCACATAATGATAAACATTTGATGAGGACGAGAGCAGAATCATGATTCCAACGCAACAAATGGCGTCAAAAATGAAGCTCTCTACCACTTGTTATGTTGATTTGAATGAAAGGCACTTTTTAACCTTAAAATAGTAGAAACCCTAATTCTAACTTATATAAGAGTAAAAGGTGAAGTAAATTCTAACTATTTTATCATTTACCTTCTTTTAGCTTGAGTTTGGTGAAGAGTGATTGAAGATGCCGAGTCGACGAGATTACGTGCCTGCTACACCGGATGTCCTATGAGATCAAGTAGCCCGCAACGAGCATTATTATTAGGTGAGTTGTTTTTTCCACCTTAGCTTTGTCCTTACACATTTATTTTATGATTTGTATGCATTTCTAGGTTAATTTAGGGCCTTGGAAATTTTTTTTGCAAAGCATCCATTTTTTTTACAAAGTGTCCCCTTTTTTGCCAAGTGTCCCTTTTTGTTGCAAAGTGTCCCTTTTTGTTGCAAAGTGTCCCTTTTTGTCGTGAAGTGTCCCTTTTTGTCGTGAAGTGTCCCACTTTTTCACAAAGTGTCCCATTTCTTCGCAAAGTATCCCAAAAGGGGTCTAAAGTGTCTAGGACCTTTAGAAAAGTACACTAGAACAACTTTAGTACACTTTTTTGATTGTTGATGTAAAGATTTAAGATTTTAATTTTTTGTTAGATTCCTACTCGTTCACTACAACATCTGGGTGGTAGATAGATTAGTCACCTCTGAGACCTAGCCCCCACACTTTTAGTAGAGGACACATATATATTGCAGACTATGGGGTTATATTGGGCATACCTCATGCCCCCCATGAGGTACCACGATGCTAGGTTTATGGCACTGGTAGAGTGGTGGAATGCAGACACATGCATGTTTCATCTTCCCATTAGCGAGATGACCATTGTGCTAGAGGACATACATCGCATACTCCGAGTTCTGATTTAGGTGAGAGGGTACATTTCCTAGCAGATCGGTCGTTTTGGAAGATGAAATACAATATGTAGTATTGCCTTGGAGGTCCCACTCATGATGGTATGGTGAGGCCACAGATCGATCTAGCTATGCTATTATATTCACAAGCCCCACTAGTTGCATGCATTATGATGTTCACTATAGCACTAGTTCTCGTCCCTGACGGCCGAGGAGCACACTTAGAGGGAGGAATAGTACACATGATTTAGAGGATGGTAGAGGACAAGACTATGTATGCCTGGGGGTGCAACATCATAGTGCACCTATATTATGATCTTGGGTGGTTTTCATTTTGGGAGATCGATAGTATGGTACACTGTATGCTTTTGTAGGTGTGGTGCTTGGAGCATATCATGTGCACTAGAACAATAGGTTTTTAATGCGCATCATCCCTAGGGTATCCTCAAGCATTCAACTATCCATTGTGGTGGCTATGGTAGTATGGTGAATTATATTTTTTGAGAGTTTGATTTGACTGACTGGATGAGGAGGAGGTCATATGGAGACCTTACTAGCTTATTCCATAGTGGTCAGATGAGACTCAACAAATGAGGAGATTGTAGATGGACAGGTTTTTGAAAGGAAGACATGATTACATAGTAAAATCTTTCTACTATGATTGTGTCATGTGATAGTTTGGAAATGTCTAGATAGCACCTAGGGCATGACCCTTTTTGAAGAGATCAGTACAGAGTACATGGAGACCCGATGATGCTAGACAATTCACTGTCGATGATGTCATCTACAGTGACTCTGATAATGATGATCTTGATATGCCTCTTGTCTCTGATGTTGATGATGTTAGTACCATAAATTATTTTGAGGAGTGGTGGGTAGTAGCATGACCAACTCCTATATTCCTAATGGATGAGCTGATAGGTGATGTAGAGCCATTGCCAGATTAGGGAGACAAGGAGGAGGACAGGGATGAGGAGATATGCTATAGGGATGTAGACATATTCACAAATGCGATAGATGAGGAGTATGTTGAAGATGCAGATCCTAACTATGATGAGCAAGAGGAGGACGACAAGGAGGAGCATCTGATGAGTGAGGGTAATAAGGCAACGGATGAGGATCTAGCGGTAAATGAGTGGGGAGAGCCATCTCCCATTCATGTTACTAGATCACGATCAATAGCTGTAGTAGGAACCAACACCTATAGCCATGGAGAGGCTAGCACATCCTCCATGCCCCCTACACATGAAAAGGATGTCTT
>VDFB02248205.1:0-38073 GCA_007258455.2 Sequoia sempervirens | reverse complement strand
ATCGGTTCTTAATTGTCCTCTTATTCAGGACCCTGTAATCAATGCACATGCGCAACGTTCCATCCTTCTTCTTCACCAAAACAACAGAAGAAGCGAACGGTGATTTGCTTGGTCTAATGTGACCCATAGCAAGTAACTCCTTTATTGTCTTCTCAATCTCATCCTTTAATCTTTTAGGATGCCTGTAAGGAGTTATCATAACGGGTTTCGCACCCTCCTCGAGCTCAATGATGTGCTCTATCCCTCTGTCTGGAGGTCTACCTGGCGGAATATCACTGAACACCTTGTCATGCTTGACTCTCAACTGCTGGATGTCCGGATGATACCCTGTCTTTTGCTGTCCCTCCTGTAAAGGTGCTAGATGACACTCTGCAGCCCACTCTACCATGTCATGACGCATGAGCCGCTCCATTCGGCGAAAGGAAATTGTTTTAAGGTCGCTGTCCCGTATTGCCTTAAGTATATGTGTCTTCCCATCGACCTCAAAACGAATCTCCATGTCCTTGAGACGAAGTGTGACCTCCTCCAATGAGTGCAACCACTTCATTCCCAAGACTAAATCAATGTCTCCCATATCAACAACATAATAATCTGCCTTGAACTCATAGTTGTTCAAGCGTAAAGGGAGATCTCTAATCATGCGCTCACATCTCAAAGTGTATCCATCTGCCACTTTGACTCTAATGCCCTCGAAATCCTCAGTAATGAGTCCTCGTTTCTCAACGAATCTAGCATCTATAAAGTTATGCGTGGCTCCTGTATCCAATAGGGTAATGACCCTCTGTCCCGCTAATACACCACGAAGCCTGAAAGAACCCTCCTGCTGGATGCTAGACAAACGGGCCTCCTGTACCTGAAGCTCGGGCTCTGACTCTGCTCTAGGCTCTGGAGCCTCTGACTCTGAATCATCTGAATGCTCTGGCTGATCAGAATTTTCTGATTCTGAGTCCTCATAATATGCCCACATCACACGATTTGCCTTGCCCTTAGGTCTTAGAGGACAATCGTGACTGGCATCATATGGTCCCTTGCAGTAGAAGCAAAGCTTCTTCCTGCGAAGGTCATTCATGGCCTCACGATCCAAAGGTGGGAAGGCTGATTTTCCTTTTGAATCGTTTTTATAATCTGATTTGTCTTTGTTATAATCAGATTTTTCCTTGTTTTTATTAAAGCCCTTATTGTCTCGGAATGATGAAGAACCTCTGGAGTTGAATTTATTCGACGGGGCTGCGAACTCCATGCTACGTGCTTTCTTCATCGCCTCCTGTAATGATGGAGGATCAAAGGCTTTAATCCAGCCTCTCAGTGGCGCGGTCAAACCCTCCATAAAGAGTACTACCAATCTCCTCTCAGATATGCTCGGAACCATGACGGATAGCCTCTGAAAGTCACTAATATAAGCCTCGAGACTGCCACTCTGCCTCAACTGTGCTAAGTCTCTGAAGTAGGTTTCCGGATCCTTCCGGTCAAACCTCTCTACCAATCTATCCACGAACTCCTGGTAGGTAGTAATCCTGTCGTGCTGTAAGGTCACCATGCCGTGGTGCCACCAGTCGTATGCTACTCCCTCGAGGTGCAGTGTAGCATATCTAATAGCGTCTCTCTACGCCATCGGACGCAAAGTGAGGAATGTATCAAGCTTGCTAATCCAAGCTTGGGCTGTCATCTTCCCACTACCATCAAACATCACCAGATTAAGCCTGTTGGTTGCATGTTTGAGATCATTATTCCTCACCGTCGGTCTTCTTAACTCCGCCGAAATCTCCCGTGCTTGTGTTCTCGCCAGGTAAATAAAACGGCCAAAAGAGATCCGCTCTTCATCGCGGTGAGGTATCAACTTCCACCTCGCTCGCCATAAGGTTATCGAAAACAAACTCGGATCATCATTCTATAAGCCTCCTGCCTCGCCTTCGTGGAAAGTAGGCCTAGTAGGCCTATCTCACCGGCCCCGACCGCCCTAGGAGCTCTCCTCGCGGATCTCGCTTTCATTCGGCCGCCGCCACGATGTGGTGATCTATCTCCTGAGTACTCCAATCTCAGATAGTGCCACCGGCTAACCGCCGCAATACTCACCGGGATCGCCGCCGACCCTCGCATCGTGATATCTCCGAAAGTAAGTAAGACCTCGTGATCGGGCCCTCGATCTCTTTGTTCTCAGGATCTCGGCCCTAGGTATGTCCGTCTCTATCGCCTATCGATATTCCCAGCCTATGATTTCGGTCAGTTCGCTTCAAACCGCTGTTTTCAATCAAGGCACGCCTGCTGTATAATACCTCAGAGGTATCAAATTCCGGTCGCATGTGTGATGGCTAAACCCTAAGGATGGCGTGGATTTAGCCTCGGATACCAATCAGAAACCCTTAGTTTCCTCGCATTAATCGACTTCAATCAAGTTTTATGTTTTTCTGACGTTTTTGGTTTTTTTGCAAATTTTGAGTTTTTTGACAATAAATGAATGGTACGGCTTTTGCAAGAAATTGAAATAAATTCTATAAAAATTAAATAACTCTGAAATTGATTGAATATGGATGCCAGTGTCTTTATTTGATCTTCTCTACAGATTACAAGAATACCCAGATACATGCAATGAATAAAATAATGAATTTTCAATATTTAAAGAACCTGGTATTTGCTGCAACAGAAGTACAGATTGGTACGGCTGAAGTGATAGATGTCCTTTTCCTTCTGATTGATGATTGCAGATGGCTCCAGTGATGAAGGCGTTTCCACTGGTGAAGGTTTGAAGCAGACAAAGTAGGCGTTTCTCTCAAGATGAAGAAACACGCCTCTGAGTGAAGGTACGGCCTGACAGAGCAGTACGGCCTGTCAGAAATCAGCCTCAAGAATGTACGGCCTTCTCAAATACTACTATGCAAGTCTCTGTAATAGGGCGCCTTGATGAATAGATACTGTCTGAATGCAAAACACTGTAGAAAACTCTGTAAATGATCGATCCTCTGAAGTTCTGTGATTTCCTCTGTATGAGAAAACCTCTGCTGGCAATAGATCAAGTGATATTTCACACTCTCTGAATTGCTTTCCGCTGGAGATGGCTCGTTCCCCAAGGAAGTCGAGTTCAAACCCTAAAGTCTGTGCTCAGATCAATTTGATCAGTTCTCAAAATCCAATAATCACATAATGGCTCAAAACCCAAGGCAAATCCTCTCTTATGCTGAAAAGTGCGATTTCCTTAAGAATAGGGTTTTGATAAAATATTCACATTTTAATATTTTAATATTTCAATAGTCTCCTGCTGAATATTTTAATATAAATCAAATGTCAAACTGGCCCCCTTTAATGATGGCGCACCCCTCAAGGCAAATCACTTAAGTTATAATATAACATTATAACTTTATATTATAAATCATTAAATAATTAATATTTAATCAATACAATTAAATATTAATATTTTCCTCAAGTATCAACCGATTAATATCGATCCGCCTGATGTCGATTTAACTTCGGCGATTCTGGATGCCGCCAAAGCCATACTGCTAAAAATAGCAGGGGTCCCACACTGCCTGCCAGGAACTGCTAAAAATAGCAATTCTGCAAAAAGCCTCCGATTGAGCCAGAACGAAAGACCACTGATCAATCTCTGCTAACTGAAGCTGAGCTAAGCTCCGAAGTGACCCTCTATCCAATCAATCAGCCTACGAGGGTCGTGTGATAGGCCAATCCTGTCCTCTGAGAGATGTCACTGACAAGGGGACATGACACATTACATGTGTGGAAAAAACAAAACATTGACTTGAAATTGTGGAGAATGAACATGCAACTTCATATGTGTATGGGAAAATACAAGTTTTGCACTTGTGATTGGATCCTAAAGACTCATTTTCAAGTGTTTTTGAGTGCATTTTGGAGTAATTTCGGGTTTTGGAAGGCTGATAACAAGTGCAAAGTGTAATCGGGATTTTTGCAACATATTGCAAATTAAAAAGTGCAAGGTAGGAAAAATGAGAGGTCATTGCAAGTTTATTTTTGAAACTTCTATTTGCACATTTGACAAAAACTTCCTACTTGCAGTTGGTTTATAAAATCCCGATTTGCAGCCAAGCGCATCATTTTTCTTTCTTTTTTTCACAAAAAATGGCAATGAGATCATGGAGAAATGGGTATGTAAATGAGATGAAATGAAGGGGAATTTATGACAAATGAAATGAATGGAATGAAAGGAAAAATGAAGGGTGAATGAAAGTGGAATGAAAAATATTTTTTAAATGAAATGAATGCTGAAAAATAAAAGAAAAACGTTTTTCAGCCAAGAGGCGTTTCTTTTAAAATATAGAATTTCATCTTCCAAAATGGCGACCTAGGAACCAAAGATTTAAAGCAACAAAAACAAAAAAATAAAAAGAAACAAAGAACATACCCGCAACAAGACTTTACAAGCCAAAATGAAGAAAAACCCTAGGCGCCTTGAGCAAACTCAAATCTGCAAAAACGTGGCAATGGTAGAGAAAAAATGGGGGATTCAATAAAGTTGCAGACTTTGCCAATTGTTCTTCATGCCAAAAATCTCTCTAATCACGGTACATATGAGCAAGAGCAAGTTAAAAATCCATAAAAACACTTGCAAAACTAATTTCAGGTTTTTTGATGTTCATTACAAGTTTAAAATAACATGTAAAACTTCATTGCAAGCATTTTGGGTTTTTTAAGTCTCATTACAAGTGAACAAAATAACAAATAACTTTAAAAATGCCCTTTACTTGCAAATCGGGTTTTTAGATACACTTTGCAAGTGAACATTATGATAGAAGACTCAAATAGGAACTTTTGGAGCTCATAACAAGTAAACTTTTAAAAATAAAAAGAAATAGGAACTTTTGGAGCTCATTGCGAGTAAACTTTTAAAAATAAAAAGAAATAGGAACTTTTGGAGCCTATAACAAGTCACTTAAGTGAAATTGAACTTTTTATAACATATTGCAATAACTTTTAAAAAAGTAACTTATAAAGTGAACAAAAAGCTCCTACAACCTGTAAGTTATCTCAAAAGTTCCTACAACTTATAATTAGAACAAAAAGTTCTTACAACTTGTAAGTTATATAAAAAGTTCCTACAACTGACTTAAAATAAAGGCAAAAAGTTCCTATCACTTACTTGTAAGAAGAAATTAAAACCCCTACTTGCAATGATGCCCCAGAAACCCGAAATTGACCAAAAACACACTAAAGATGACTCAGAATTTCATGAAAACGGACAATAGTGAGTGAAAAATGTTAGCCAAAAGGACTATAGACCCAAAACTTAAAATTCTCAACCTCTATACCTCGTAATACGTGCCTTAAGGCCTAAAAATGTTAAAATTTTGATGGGTTATCTCTTATTTTTGCATGTAAAAAATCAGGGACAACATTGAGCATTTGTCATGGTGGATATGAAATTTTCTAGTTTTTACATTGAAAAATAAATTTGAATTTTTGCAAATTGTGAATGATTTATAAGGAATTAGATTGAGAGGAAATGAGACTCCCTCATAATTTTTCATCTAGATTAATGTGGGGCTATGTCCAAAAATTTTCTTATTCTGCTTTTGTGCATTGTTTTCCATGCCACACACAAATGTGTAATGTCCCCATTATAGTGAGCATAAACTTTCAGAGGGTTTAGCCTGTTCTTGACTCTCGTAGGCTAAAGAGCTTGGTTAGAGTTGGGAAGACATCTAGTCAATGGTTGCTTTCCTGAATTCAGTTGGATTGGAGAAATAAAGGAAATAATAATTAAATTAGTTATTCGTAAGATTATTAAATAAATAAATATTATAAAGTAACCTTATATTTAATTAATTTAATAAAGTGACTTAAATAAAATATTATATCATAAAGTCACAAAAAAATAAAATATATATTTTATCCCACATTGGCAAGAAAAGTGTGTGAGCTCCTCCAGGAAAGTATTAAAGGATCTTAAGGGCTCATTTTTCGATATCCAAGATATTTAATACTTGACTTGTTATGATGTGGAGAAGCCTAGGGTTTCTGCAGATTATTCCATTGGTCCTTGGGAACGATCACTCCCATTGATTAGCATAACTGAGATGGTGAAATATTCCTCCAAAGGGTTGCAGCTGAGAGGAAGATACTTCAGTCTTTCTATTGTACTTCAGAGACAAAATTTGAGTGGCCTTTGGCCAAAATTTTGAAGATTATCTTAGGCAATTTTGGAGGATAACTTGCATCTGAATTGTGGCTTGATTCTTGCATCAATCTTGGGCATAGGAGGCATTTGAAGGAAGATGAAAATCTGATAATAAATTGCACAGGTCTGAGATTAAATTACAGTCATATTAGGGCACCATGAAGCGCCACGACTTTGCTTGTGGAGGCTTCCAAAGGCATCAATTTCACTTCCTATGCTAGGGCATTCCATCCTTGGGGCCTATGCTTTGGTTTGCATACCATAAGGGAGTCATAAAGGCTGTATATTATTTTATATATCTGCATTATTCTTCAGAACAGGGGTGGCTGGTTAGAGAGTTCGATTTACATTGGAGAAGGCACTTTTGGGATTCATTTTGATTGCAATCTCTTCCTCTTGCATAGGCACTTCAAGCCTATCAGGTTCTATTGCATTTCATACTCATTTTCGGATTACTGAATAAGAAGTTAATGGCCGCCAATGTACTCAGATTTTCAATTATTGCATATCTATTGTTATTCAAGAGTCTTGGCTATCTATTTCATAACAGCATTGTACTAAAGAATTACATTCAATAAAGAAGGGATAAGTAGCATGTTAGTTGTTGATGTAATGCTCCTATTGTTTATTGTTTGAGTATGCATGCCAAGTGTTTGTAAAAATGTTACTTCGCTGTAGGTGCACATTCCTTATGTAGAGGTTCATGTGTTTGCATTTCAAAAGTCAAAAGAAATTGCATTATCATTTTAGATAATTGCCTAGATATTGTAGTGTTGATTTGCAAGCATTTACATTCATTTAAGACCATTTGAAGACAAGCAAGCAAACTGAAAACTCGGAAACAGCTAGTTAAGAGTTTGCAAGTGAAGTGTTTGACAGTATTCCTAGAGGCAAACTTAGGCCAGATTTGTAAGGAATTTTCTACGGTGGTTTAAGAAGTGTGAACATTGACATTTTCGTCTATCCCTCTCCTTTAGGTGAAAAATCCTAAAGTGTTAGAAGGTCATAGTAACCAAGATCCTAAAGTGAACATTCACATTTTGGTAACCCTTACGATATTCCTTGAGGGCAAAAATTAAGATCAAAACAGCAAGGGATATTACAGTGGTATCAGAGCCAAGATTTTGCCAGCCTGTTGGGACATTCAAAGTTTGAGTTTTAGTTGCAAAGCATGGCTTCATTGAGTAAAAGAGAGTTGGAAGAAAAGATTTATAAGGCAGGAAAGAAATTAGAACATCTATCTCAACCAAAGGAGGTTCTTCTAAGTACTTTGGAGGATGTAGAGGTTTGTTTATGCAAGGTTGGACAATATCCATCTCAAACAATGCAACTTGCTATAACTCCATTGGTATGTTCTTTAGTTAAGCCACAGTTTATGAGACATCATGATGAGGTGATAAAACTAGCAACTATCTCATGCATCAGTGAAATCATGAGGATAACAGCTCCTTATGATCCTTATGACAGCCATTTTTGAAAGAAGTACTTCAGATCATGGTGGCAAGCTTTAAAGGTTTGGATGACGTCAAAAACCCTTATTTTGCTAAGAGGGTAAAACTACTTGAAGCATTTGCAAGATTCAAATTTCAAAACATTATGTTATCATTGGATTGTGATGATGACATTCGCGAAATGTTTCATACATTTTGGAGTGTTCTTGACGAGGTTCATCCTAGTAGTGTGATTACTTCTATGCAATCCATCATGTCTTCGGTTTCGTATGAGGATGATGCTATTTCTAAGCTTGTGTCAAATGACTTATGGCCTGTTTGGAAATGTGAGCAAGATGTGTATACCCATGGAACATGAGTTGTTAAGAAGATTGGTTGAGTAGAAGATTGAGAGGTTCAAGGAGCAACTAATTGCATAAGAGGTACCTATGAGATTTCACCAGTGGAATGGTGGGTTTTGCGTTTTTCTTACCTTCAAGGCAATTAAACAGGGGTTTCAGACCAGTCATAGGAAAATTGCTATAAAATGCTCAAATCCTAATGAAAAACGATGAGACTAAATGCAAATGATAGAAGATTCAATGCTTCATCAATCCCAATCCATAGATGATCACTTACAGGCCGTAAAGGGTTGTACACACCTCTGTAGCAGAAAATTCAATGAAGAAAATGCAGAAAACAGAGTTTTATTATGGTTCAATCTCCAAAACAACTGCAAAAACCTTGCCTCGACCAACCCAAGGTGTATTTAAACATTACAAATCAAAACCAACCGTTTTCCAACTTCCAACTATTCAACTTCCTTAAAAACCAAAAAGTGCAAAGTTGCTTGAGAGATTTTTTACAACTTGTTGTGACCTTTTCACACATCGCCCCATTGCAAATGGGGACCCCCTGTTTTTGCTAGTTTTTAGGATTTTGTCTCCTTGCAACGGTTTCGTGAGGTCGCCTTATTGAGAGTTTCAGGTCAGTTTGCCGAGAGTTACCTGAGCCAAGTCAGTAATCCATGCTTGAATCAGTGCGTAGACGTCATGGAAGCGCTCAGAAGGCCTAGGAAACGAAGATCGCCTGTGAATTCGGCCAATTCTGACACTTCCTATTTTTTAGGGAAATTTGTTTTTTTCGATTTTTCATTTTCGGCATTTTTGGACCAAACAAGGTTCCCTATTTTTTAGGGTTTTGCTTTTTCTCTTTTTACAAAGTTTCTATTTTTAGAAAGTTTCTATATTTGGAAAGGTCTCGAATTCCAAAAATGCACTTAGAAGTTCGAAAAACTCGATAGAACTCTCAGAAAATCAAAGAGAAAATTGAAAAATCATTGAAAAATCTGGAAAAACAAAGTAAAAAGCATGAAAAATCAGACCCAAAAAAACATCAAATTCTAAAAAAATCAATCAGACCCGAAGCAAAATCACAGAAAGATCAACTCAAAAAAGGATGAAATTCATGAGAAATCTGGTCAAGTCTGGAAAATTTGCCCTCAAGAGAGCATGTTGGGCCCTTAAAAAGTGGGACGTACGAAAAAATGGCAAGGATTTGAAGAGGTCGGCCCTTATAAAGTGGGACGTAGGGAAGAATGGCAAAGACTATGGAAAGTCTGCCTAAGCCTTGAGGAGGATGGCAAAGCACTAAGGAAGTCCGCCCTTCACTTGGCCAAGCACTAAGGAAGTCCGCCATGTCAAGTGCCAAAAGCTTTGGAAGTCCGCCTTAGCCTCAAAGAGATGATGCCAAGAAGTTGTGAAGTCTGTTGGCGTAACAACTAACACCTCTGGAGTAGAAGTTGTTATGAACAGCCTATGCACACTACGCAATGAGTGCTCTTCAAATTATGGAGGGGAAGCTCCCTCGTTATGCTTTGACAAATGTACTTGCAAAGGAAAATAAGCTAAAACTATGTCCTGTCTTTTTGTTTCAGCTGCTAGAGGCACAAGGCTTTCTTGAAAGAACTTACACGTTGCAGCTGAGTTTTCTCTGGTTTCGCAAATCAACTAAACTACAACTTATATCTATCCAATCTCCTCAGGAAAACAGAGCAAGAGGAAACGGAGCAAGGTTATGACTATCGGACGATAAACGCATTCAGATTCTCTACTTGAAGGCAAGGTGGCGCAACTATCATCTCAATCTGAACAAGTTTATTAAGCACAAAACAGATTTGAGAATTTGCTATGATAATCTTATGAAACCCTATGTGGCATAACACTCAATCAGCATAGTAAAGACTCATAAACAGCTTTTATCATCAAAATCTTTGTGAAACCCTATGTGGCATAACACTCAATCGTAATGACAAAAGATTCACAAAACAGATTTTCCTAATCTAAGAGAAGATTCACCATGAAAACTTTATGAAACCCTGTGTGGCATAACACTCGATCAGCATAGTAAACACTTCACAAAACGGTTTTATCATGACAATCTTACGAAACCCTGTGTGGCATAACGTTCGATCATAACAATAAAAGATTCACAAGACAGATTTCTCTAAACTATGGAAGAATCCAGCATTACAATCTTTCGAAACCCTATGTGGCATAACAATCAATTGCAATAATGAAGACACATGAACAAATACCATAAAGAGCAATATTGAGGGCAAGGTAGGCGCAGCATATATTTCTCTCTCAAGCAAAAGTTATTTACAAATGAGCAAAAGCTCTTATTTATATACATCAAGGTGTAGGTAACCCTAAAATCACCTTGAGTTCACTACAGTTCTTGCAATGCATGCAAGTCATGCGCCCTAACCCTAATGAAGTAAACTATACAGTTAACTGGGCAACTACCCTCAGTTTAACTGGTACAAATAACCTAATTGGACAATGTGCAAGCATGCACGTCCTTATTTAAAGCAAAGTTAACTGGCCACTACCTTCAGTTAACTGGAAACCCTAACCCTAACTCCTGTGTTGATAACTCCGAGGATGAGATAAGCATGTGTTAAGTCAGCAAGTGAACTGAAGACTGGAAGTCAAGTTAACTGCTGCTCAGGACTCAACCCTAGAAATTAACTGCACGTTCTAACTGACAGATCACTCCATGTCAACTCGGTCTAACACTTCGACCAAGAACTCATCGATCTCCCTGTCATCTGGCACTTTGATGCTGCTAAAAATAACAGTCTGCTTCTTTAGTTCTGTGCCACTTTCAGTAATTGTGTGCACACCATCTTTGCATTCTTCAGTCGCCTTTCTCAAACTGGCTGCAATCACTGAAACATTTTCTAATTTTGGCGCCCTAGGTTCACCTTCAAGGCTGTCAAAAATCAGCTTCTCGAATTCCGCTTGAACTTTTTCCAACTCAACATACGTGCCATCTTCGAGAAGATAATGACACGGGATCTGAACAACGAAGCCACTGACAAGTGCAAGCACTCCAACTACGTCATCCTTCAGTGAAAATAACTTAGAAGAGATTTTCTCACATATTTCTGTTCTGAGAAGGTGCTGCTCTTTCCAAGTGAAGACTTTCTCTTGATCTTCGATCATCTCCAAAGCATCGCATGCAACTGATAACTGAGATACAAGAACGCGATCCTTTGCCAAGCTCTCTGCAACTGCAATATCCAGCAACTGAATACCCTGACGGAGTTTGTGTGCCTCACTCCTCAACTGATATAAATCTGCAAGAAGAGTTTTACCAGCAGCAACTAAACTGTCAATCCAATCATCCAAAAGTCTGCCATGACTGACCAACTGATCCAATTTTCGTTTCTCTGCAGGTGTGTGCTGAGGAAGAACAGGTGCTCTATTTGGATTCCCATGAACAAGATCAGAAATGTATTGACGAAGTTGACTAATTTCAGTTTTGAGTAAAGCCTTATCTTCTCCATCCTTCGTGATACGCTCTTCAAGATTATTGGTAACAATCTTGAGAAGAGATACATCTGTCTCTCGTGTGGTCCTGCCAAGATTTGCCTTAGTGAATGTAAAATCACCCACTTCGACCTCGTCCAAGCTTTTACCTTCTGGAGGCACTGCAACTTCTATCACAATCTCTGATTCAGGGGTCTTTTCGATATGCACTTGCTTCTTAATCTTCTTGTTTGATCTCCTCTGATAGGGCTCACCAAACTCAGATAAATCAAGATTGTATGACGGTTCACGCCTTTGTCTTCCCAAAGACTTCTCGAGCCAACAAGACTGAACAATATTTTCAATTCGCGGAGAGACTGTCCCTGATGTATCAACCTGTGGTGTTTCAGTCGTCTCCGATCCTGCTTGAATTTGTGGCTCAGGCTCAGAATCTATATCAATAGGCGGAACGTGAGGTGAACTAGGAAGTGAAACGTGAGGCTCAGTCTGGATAACTGTCTCTGTTGGAACTTCAGGAATACTCTCAATTTGTTTCTGCTTCCTTTTACCAGTAGCTCTTTTCCCTGTGTTTCCACTGAGTCTAACTCCTTCCGGAGGTATGATAATGGCTTTAACTCTGGGTTTTGCTCTAGAAGTAGAAGGCAATGACGAGAAATCCTTTGGCGGCTCTGCTACAGGAACTGACTTCCGCGTTCGCTTGCTCTCCAAGAACAACTTACTAGTCTTGATCACCGATCTGGAAACCTCTTCAATAGAAGTATTCTCCTTAGCATACCAATCAGGTGAGCGAAGTGGCTGCCTAGCAACTTGATCCTTAACATAAGAATTGAGAAGAACTTCTCCATCATCATCCGACAAACCATCAACATCTTCTGACAAGTAATCAGAGAGCTGTCCAACAGTAAGTCTACAATAGTGACGACGACGAACTTCAAATTCATCTTCACAATTTGCCCAGAAGTCTTCAAGTGCTGGCGCATGTGCAATCCCTCGCTCTAACCGATTTGCATAATGACCGAGAGGATCATAGGAACGTCTCTCAGTATAAGGCTTGAATTTGAACCTTTCTATCTCAGTAGACATACGCCTGGCATCTGTTGCTGCATCACATGTGAAAATTCCCAATGAAAATGGAAAATTTGCCGCAGCCTTATGACGACTACGGAGAAAGAAGTGAACGTGCTGCATTTGCCTGAGGAACTCCATAAAGACAATCTTGTCTGACGGATATCTCGGCAACATCAGAGGCTCTCCAACATAACCATAAACTCAGAGGTACGTGAAAGTAGGAAACTGTATGAACCAATCTGCCCAAGTCTCCATTGCTGATTTGACCTTAGCTGAAACACGAATATGCATCTCATCATCAAGATTCCTCACGGTTCTCATGGAAAAGTGATCATTCACCACTCGAAAGTCCTGCTCAGACTGAGAAAACTCTAGCTGTGGATAATACTCATGAATATGCTGAACACCGAGAGTACCATTGGTGTTAAGAAGTCTGAAACTACCTTGAAATGCAACCAAGTAGACCAAATAAGATATCATGTGAAACTCGTGATGCTTGAGAAAGTTAGAAATCTGCTGATGTAAGCAATCACTAATTAACATAGCCCAGTCAAAACGCTCTGTGCCATCAAGGATTCTGGTAATCAGGTAGAACATCCATGGACGGAAAGTATTAGCATCTGACTGGCCGGTAACTCGATTGAGTAAGGTGATCAAAACAGCAACTTCTCCTTTAAATTCACCACGACCAACCTTCTTAGGCAAGTTAGTTTTCTGAATTGTCAACCATTTCTGAGCAACCTTTCTCTGTGAACGTTGATGATCAGCATCCCATATCTTCTCACAAGCTTCAAGATCAACAGTAAAGTTATCTGAGCGAGGAGAAATAGCAAAACATCTTTCTATGTCCTTCGGCTTGAGACTGCAAACCACTCTTCCATCAACCGATCTGATCTGTCGTGAAGACGAGTCATAATGCTTAATGCAAGCAAGTACGAACTCAAGATCGAAGATAGAAACAGGAATGGATGCCGCTGCCAGCAACCCGGAACGCTCAAGATTCCTCATCGAATTGCTGCTAACACCTTCTAAACTGCTCAGATTGACCACTGGATAAACATGGTTTAGGTCCGTATCTGAAGTCTTGGTGAAATTATGTGTAAGGACTGATTTCACCTTGTAATCAATGAGATTGAACTGCATTTTGAAAATGGTGACTTTTGACTGTAAAGTCGAATATGTTTGAAGAACTTTCTGAAAAACTCTGAACAAGGCTAAAAATAGCTTCTGACAGGAGAAATTTTCGAAGAAATTCTGGAACATGGGTTTTGTGCACAACTGAATTCTGAACAAACCCAGATAGCTGGATTCTCGAAAAAATGTGATTCAAGCCCACATGCAAAGAAATTCTCGGAAAAAGGCTCAGAGCTTCAGAATGAAGGCTACGGGGCGATTTTCTCGAAAAAATCTAAGAAGTGGGTCTTGTTGCAAACGCTGAAATATGAGAACCCAGATGAACAGATTCTGAAAATGTGTTGAATTACTCTGGCATGCGAAGAAAGTACCTAAGGTGAGAAATAGAAGAAATAAGACAGAAGATAGAAAGTTTTGCTTGTCTGCTTCTGAAAAATCTGCAAATCTCTTCTTCGAATCTTTATAAAACCTGCATGCAAAGTGGAAATGAAGTCTAGAATTGACTTCCTCTGAAGAATCTGAGCTCGTAGCTTCGAAGAACGCTGAAAACGGACACCTGAATCACCTTAAGCTTGCTGGTTGCTCAAGAAAATACAAGCTTTCAGAGCAAAAGATGATGCAATAATGGACGCCACTCTTGAAATATATAGAATTTCATCATAAGAAATTCGCACTAAAGCAAGCATGCATTAAAAATGGCGCTTGGCTTCTCATTGGACCTCATAATAGTTAACTAGAACTCAAACAAGCTCAAAAGGTGGACGTGCTTTAGGGTTTGCCCTTTCAACACTTCAGTTGAACTCATCATGCGATTTTAGCTTCAGTTAAGACTTGTCTTAAGTTCGCCATCTTCAAATTTGCTTTAGATTCATCAATTTGACCTAAAGCGTACCCTTTAGATAGCTTCAGTTAACAACAAGAATAAGATAAGAGTTCGCCATCTTCATGCAAAGAATAAGCTAAAAATAGCGACCCTTTTGGAAGTTCAGTTTGGCCTTCAACAAGTGCGCCAACTTCACATGCTTTAATCAATTAAAATCTAAAAATAGCAACCCTTTTGAACTAAAGTTGCCTTCCTTAAAAAGTGCATAGCTTCACACAAAAATGCTTCACTTTTCAACCTTAAATATGGCGACCCTTTTGAAACTCAAGTTGACATGCAAATTCGCCATACTTCACAAATCTTATGCTTCATGCTTCACAAAATAATGCTTCATCAAAATATGGCGTCCCTTTCCATGACTTCAGTTAACATGCAATGAAGCGCCATCTTCACAATCTTGACCAAATTCGCCATGCATGCAAACTTCAGTTGACTTTCAGTGATAATCTTCAGTTAAACTTAACATGCAATCAAGTTAACTGAACATGCAAGGTAGTTAACTGAACATGCAAACCAGTTAACTGAACATGCAAACTGAAAGATCACTCCACATGCAATAATATGAACTGAAGATGACAACCCAGAAATCGTTCAGTCTAACTGCAGTCAGAACTCCAGTTAAGGCGTCCATTCAACTCACTTTCGAAAATTTCAAATTTGAACTCTTGAGCGAATTCCAGACTTAGCCAAATTTCATGAAAATTTAGGCTAAAACCTCTGCCGGGACCTCTGTTCATCCCCTGACACTGGTTGACTGACTTCTCCGATTGGCTGGCTGACAGGTGCATTGCGGAGCTGAGTAAAAATTGATCAAATGATATCTTGATACTGCACGTCATAAAACTGACATCCGGCTCAAAAATCCAAGCTTTTGAAAAGCTGCTTTTCTCGACTTAGTCAAATTTTGACTTCCGATCCGAATCTAAGGGAAAAACAAATCCTTCATAACTTCGCTTTATCAACTTCTCGTGGATCCGAACTGTGTTCATCGCTGGCTAGCTCGCTCAGACGATGGTCGAGAGACATTTCCTAAAACATCATCTCGAGGGTGAAAACAAGAGCTTTTCAAAAGTTGCTCTTTTCATTCCGTGACTTAGCCATTTCCGAAACGGCAAAAATAATATAAAAACTTCCATCGCGAAGTTTACTCCAGACATCTTCGATCCGACGAGACAAAGTAACGGAAAGCTGAACGTAATACCGATACATTAGGTACCTAAATCATCGAAAGAAAGTATTGAAGGCCCTCGAAAAGCTTAGGCGCTTTCTCAAATGTGCTCTTTTCGCTTTCCTCTAATATTCGGACTAAGATTTGACTCCTTACGCTTGACTCCTGCTCGACGCTTTCTTCAAAGAATCCCGCCGATTCACCTCGACGATGCCGCTGGGCTTGAACGCGAGATAAACATCTGGGTGGTATTCACCAAAACCCATATCCGCACCTCAAAAGATGTGGCTTTCCGTGCTACGCTTTTTCTCCAAAGTTGTTAGCCAATTCTTGCTTTCACCTTGATCTCGCGACCGTAGATCTTTCAGAATTTAACAAACAGTCCGCTTTGACAGTTTGATATTTCCATCGTGGAAGTCAGACGATGCCTGACAAAAGTCTGCTGGAGGTGACAAACCTTAAAAACAGGATCTGGGCCCCTAAAAGATAGGGCGCCTATTTCAGAATGTGCTCCCTTCTCCAGAGATAGAAAATTTTGATGATTTTCCTTCAGATTTTCATTTTTCTTAAATCTCTTCGGTAACAGACTGACATAGTAATCGACACTCAACTCCATATTTAAAAACCCCAAAAACTACTCATTTGACAAAACACTTTTAACAAGATTAAGACTCAATTAAGCAAAATGCCCGAAAGGAAGCAAAAATTTTGGTTTTGGGTATTAAATAAGTCTCATGTACCTTTGAAGGATGTCAAGTGCCAAGAACTCATGAAGTCCGCCATACATATCCAAAGAGGAAGGAAAGTCCGCCATGCCACAAGGGAGAAGTGCAAAGACTATCCAAAGTCCGCCCTAGAAAAGAGGGACGTCCAAGATGCATAGAGGGAGGAAAGTCCGCCATACACTTGAAGAGGTTGGCAAGATGTCAAGGAAGTCCGCCATGCTTGTCCAAGGTGCTAAGGAAGTCCGCCTAGGCATGTGGAAGATTAAAAATTTGAAATTTTCACTAAGTATTGGTGCCTAGCAAGGAAAATTTCGAAATTTTTGCCTAAGTGTAAGAGCCTAAAAAGGTGGAGAATCAAAATTTTGACTAAGTATTGTAGGATGCCTCATGAAATGTCCCTTCAAACCTCGGGATCTTCCAAAGGACTGCTGGTCTTTTCTTTGGGAACCCGGCTACTCTAAGATAAATCTTTAGGGTTTCTATTTTTGAGGAGGCCGCTCAGAGGTGATGGATTCAATGGCTGATTCTTCGGTTTTCGCAGAGCTTCAGAGGGGTATGTTCATCCTGCAGATTCAGAGATCTCCTCCTCGAATTTACTATTTTAGTAAATTTATTTTCAAGAACAAGATGGTCTCTGTAAAGTACTTGACCTTCCTGATCGCATGGCGTGATTCAAATGCTCAGAATGCGCTTTAAAGAGAGCTCATTTCACCAAAAATAACATTATAATTTTAAAATGTTATTTTATCACTCGGGCTCTAGTCGAATGACTTAATGTCATTTTAAAAGGTGGCCCAAAGGGTACGCTCCTCATTTCATGATGATGACATTTGATGAATTATCCAAAGTCATTGCAAGTTAATTTGGGCGCATTTATCAAAGTGATGAATTAATTAAAATATGAATATTGAGCTAAAAGGGAAAAGGACGCCATATTGAAGACAGAGCTAGGGTTTGAACTTGGAGTTGGATTTTAGGGTTTCGTGAAGTCAAACGAAACTTATAAAAGGGAGTCTTGTGCTTCATTTCTTGATCTTTTGTCTATGCTAATGATATGCTGTCGAAATGGTTGCGGAATTGCTTCGAGGAATGAATGCCTCCTAGTCTGGGCTCGACTTCGTGCTTGAAAGACAGCACCTAGTGGAGAGGTTCGATCATTTAAGATAGATTTGTGAGTTCTTTGATTTTCTCGTGATTGTAAACATCATTATGTAATTCTTTAGTTTCCTAATTTGCATTTAGAGGTATTTCCGTTGCATTTTAGCCACAAAGAGATCCACGCTTGTATTCATATCTCAAAAAATACAAAAGCTTAGCGAAACCCTAGTTTCTCCAAAATCTCCGTTTCTGACTGTTTTTAGGTTTTTTTGAAGGTTTTTGGTTTTTTTGCAAATTTTTGAGTTTTGATGCAATAAATGAACATTACGGCTTTTCTAGAAATTAATATTAAATTCAATAAAAATGCTAGGTAATCAATGTGCATAGGAAATACAATATGGAATGAAGGCGTTTCATCTATTATTCATCTGATATCAATACAATCAAGATCTGCCAACATGCAATGATGAAATAACAAATTTTATTGTAAAAACCTGGTAAACCAGCAAGTTGAGGAAGGTACAGATTTGGTACGGCTGATGTAGAATGATGCTCTCTCCTTCCTGAAACAATCTCAGATGCCTCCCAGTGTCCTAGCACCCACACAGGTAAAGACTGGCAACCAAAGTGCTAGGCGTTTTCTTCAAGGAAATAACACGCCTTTATGAAAAGTACGGCCCAGGTACAGTTGTACAGCTGAGACAACAATCAGCAATGATTTAAAAAGTACGGCCTCCCTCTGAAGTCTCTGAATGATAAAGAATATGTGCGCCCAGGCAAATAGATGATCTCTGTATGAAAGAATATGCTGAAGCTCTGTAAATGAATTAACTCTGAAGATCAATGATTTCCTCTATGTGAGAAAACCTCTGCTGGCAATAGATCAAGTGATATTTCACACTCTCTGAATTGCTTTCCGCTGGAGATGGCTCGTTCTCCAAGGAATTCGAGTTCAAACCCTAAGGTTCTGTGCTTAGATCAATTTGATCAGTCTCTCAAAAATCCAATAATCACATAATGGCTCAAAACCCAAGGCAAATCCACTATTATGCTGAAAAGTGCGATTTCCTTAATAATAGGGTTTTAATAAAATATTCAACTTTTAATCTTTCAATTTCTCCATAGTCTCAGCTAAATATTTTAGAATATTTCAATTGTCCAACTGGCCCCCTTTCCTGATGATGGGCGCACCCCTCAAGACAAATCACTTAAGTTATAATTTAAAATTATAACTTTATATTATAATCATTAATTAATTAATATTTAATCAATGCAATTAAATATTAATATTTCTCCCGTTACTCATCCGATTACTGTTCCGTCTGAAGCTGACGAACTCTGAAGTGATTCTGGATGCCGCCAAAGCCATACTGCTAAAAATAGCAGGGGTCCCACACTGCCTGCCAGGAACTGCTAAAAATAGCAATTCTGCCAAAAGTCTCCGATTGAGCCAAAACGAAAGACTACTGATCAATCTCTGCTAACTGAAGCTGAGCCAAGCTCCGAAGTGACCCTCTATCCAATCTATCGGCCTACGAGGGTTGTGTGATAGGCCAATCCTGTACTCCGAAAGATGTCACTGAGAAGGGGACATGACATTAGTTCTGGGTAGTCTCTCATTGCATTAGTCTGTCAAGGGCGATCCAATAGCTATAGTTTCAGAAATTTTAATCAAAGTTTGATATTTTTAAAGAGAGGTCGAAATTCTGCTGAAGGCCGTACCATTCAGCCTGTGCATTGGCATCCGTGCAAAATAAATAAAGGCTTCTAGATCTGAGTTCTGTGTTCTATCTTAGGCGTCATCTCCATTAGAGCATGTTGCATTTTGTTTCAAGTAATTCGGGCAAGTTAAGAGAGAGATATGAGTAAATGAGTAAATTCTATAGACTGTTGTTTTTAATTCAAGAGTGCAGATTTGTCTGAAAACAGCGTTTGTATTTGAACATTGAAAGATCTATTGTGTTTGGCTCTTCTATCCATACTAAAAGAGATCTTTTGATGTAATGTTAAGTTGACAAATTTCTATGATTATCAGCAGGCAATTGAACATCATTTGTAAAACTGACAGTAGTACTGGCAGTCATTCTCATTCTTGTTCAAATCTGATTGTAATGTACGATTTCATTTAAAGTTATTGTAATAGTTACAGCTCCACCCTATGGTAGCTACTTTCCCATCCTGGGTTAGCAAGCACATTCTGGGTGTCGAGTATTTCCAGTTTCAGCATTTATTTCAAGTATTGAATTCTGTAATCACTCCGTCATATGGTCGCCCCTCACTCCGCATTGGATTGGGTAGCACATACTTGACGTTGAGTTCCTTTCTGTTTTTAGAATAGAAGATCCTCTGACCAATGCTCGCCATCATCGGCGCCAGACTGGTTAGAGTTACAGCATAAGCAGTTTGATTTAAATCCTCTGACCAATGCTCGCCATCATCGGCGCCATTCTGGTTAGAGTTGCTTTCTTGCATGTTTCGGTTTATTCTCTAACCTTAACGGGTGCACTGCTTTGTAATTTGTAAATTGAAAAAACGAAAAAATTTGGCTCGGAATATTTCAATTTCCAAGAGACAAAGGGATAAGCAAAGTGCAAAAAAGTTTGGAGGTCCGCCATGTTCAAAGAGATGATGTCCAAGACCATGGAAAGTCCGCCCTCACCTTGTCCAAACACTTGGAAAGTCCGCCATGGTCTATGAAAGGGAAAATTTACAATTTTTGCTAAGTGTTTGGTGCCTAGTCAAGAGAAATTCGAAAATTTGCCTAAGTATAGAGGCCAAAGGATGAAAATTTAAGATTTTTGGCTAAGTCTTATGGCATTTTCAAGAGGAAAAGTGTTAGAACTGGAAAGGAGAGTGCTAATGAAAATTCGCAATGGCATGTGGAAAGTGGAAAAGACTTTGGGAAGTCCGCCTAGGCCAAGGCAAAGAAAAACATGAGGTGTGCCTAGCATGGAAATGGAAGAGAAATTAAATTGCCTAAGTATGGGTGTCTGGAGAAAATGTTAAGAAATTGACAACTTTGGCCAGAGAAAAATGCACGAGGCAAAGAGAAAGGGGAGATCGCCCTTGGCCAGAAGAGATGGAAATTTGTCAAGCATCACAGAATTGCGCCTAACAAAGACGTCCAGATAAGGATTTTGCCTAGAAAAATTCGTCTGAGCAAGAAAAAAACTGACTTTGGCAAAAGAAAGTGTGCACGGTGCAATTAAAAGTTCGCCATGGCAGGGAAAAATGAGGATCTCGCATAACAATTGTCGACGGAATGGCTTAAATTTTGACTTGGCTAGACGAAATTGGGAATAAAATTGGAAAATAAACTTTTAGCCAGAGAAAATGAGAAGAAAGTTGAAATAGCCATGGGTCCAACACGAACAGGTTGGAAATATATTAAAATATTTTAATATTTTAATAATTTATTTCCAAATACTTAAAATGCCTTGGACAAAATAATGGATGGAAGGGCAAGCTTCAAGTCCGCCCAAGGTGAAGATGTCCAGCATGAAGCAAAGTCTGCCCAAGGATGGATGTCCAAGACAAGTGCAATGTCCACCTGGAGAAGTGTCCAAGACAGTCCAAAATCCACCCCCAATCATGATGGAAAATATTCTAAGGCATGAAGTGCCTAGAAGGGAGATGAAAAATGGCAAGCTTAGTGGAAAGTCCGACCTATCTCTTGGCAAGAAATCTCTTAGTCCGCCTTACCTTGGGAAGATAAATGGAAAGAAGTTCTCAAAGTCCACCATCAAAAGGAAGAAAGTGTAAAGTCCGCCATAGGGAGACAATGAATGGAAAGATCATCCTTAAGTTAGCTCAAGGAATGGATGTCAGACACATCATAAAGTCTGCCATGCACTTGTCCCAGGCTTGATGAAGTCCGCCCAGCCAAGGAAACTCAAAGAATTGGCTAAGTAGAAATTCAAAAATTTGGAAAGGCACCAGTGAAGTCCGACCTTGCTCAATGGGTGGACGGCACAAGAAAGTCTGACTTTGCCCAAGCACATCATGTCCAAACCTTTACAAAGTCTGACTTTGCTTGGAGAAGATATGTCCGGACATCCATAAGACCCACCAAGTACAATGGCAAACATGATGCAAAGTCCGACCTAGACCAAGAAAAGAAATGGCAAAGTGTTGAGAAAGTTCGCCCCAATGTAAGAGAAAAGATGGTAAAGCACTAGAGAAAGTTCGACTTCTCCCTAGAGATGTTTGTCCAAAGTGGCTTGAAGTCTGACTTAGGCCGAGAGAGAAAACGTCCAAGCTCATGTGAAGTCCGCCCAAGGAGAGGATGAGAAGAATTCACTAAGTGTTGGATAGAAAACAGGAAGGATGAAAAGGAAAATAAAGATGAAGTGAATAAAACCTTTGTCCAAGGATGGAATTTGTCCTACATAGCACAAGCCAAATTCAAAATTGAAGAAAAATCCACAGGCAAAGTTCATCCAAAACCTTGGCTAAATGTTGAATAGTCCATGTGAAGGTGGTACAAAATGAACTTGAATAGCCAAGATTTGGCTAAGTATGGGAAATACTTCACAGAGAAATTTCCAATTTCCTCCATTGTGGCGAAAGCACAGAGGCATTATTCTCCAAATTCTAGGCACTTGAAAGAAGCAATCGGGACAACTTCTTGGAGGGATTTCATCTCCTGAAGAATTAAAAACAAGCTTCCAATCAGAATTAGATGGTGACAAGAAGAAGTGTTCTAAACAAATTTTCATACTTAGACAATTTGTCGACACAAATTGGAGAATTCAGAGAGGAAATCCAGAGGAATAACATCAACCCAGTTCAAGCAGGAGGAATTTCAAAGCAACCCACTTCAAGCCCAGATACCTCCTCCAAGGGGAGACTTCCAGACCTCAAAGATTCCAGTACAGGTGAGAACAAGAAATCAAAGTCTCAAAAGGAATCCAAGATCAAAGATAGGAAGGAACAAGCGCAAAGGACAGAGTCATCAGCAAGGAAAATATTCTAAGGCAAGCACGTGGAAGAAAAACGAAGCAACCAAGGAAGGCATCCAGCACGCTGAGGTGGCGCCTCGTCATCTTCCAACCAATCGAATTCTTCCAAATCAACATACAACAACTTTCTATTTTATTGTTGGTTTATATTAGCAAAAAGGACAAGTGTCCTCAAATGAAATTTTCTCATTGGTTGAAAGTGACAAACCCTAATTAGGGTTTTATCTTGTAATCTCGGCCGTTGATTTGAAATCAATCTTGGCCATTGAATTGTAATTGGGGAGCCTATAAATTGAGCTCGCCCCCTCATTTGTAAAGTGTGGAGACAGTATATGAGATTGTTGCATTGAGACTATTTCGAATAATAAAAGCTCTTATGCATGATTTGCTTTGAATAACTTTTATTGTCAAATAGTAAGCGAGGTTGCATATCTTCTTCCGCCATAGATTAAAGTTAGAATTAGATTACATAGAATTTGCTTTCGAAAGTTGGTTAAGTGAATGAGAGATTGATAGTACTGATTCAATGGTGAAGTCATGCTCATACTTTGTTCGAATGGATGATTTGCATTCGATGCGTAAAGTTAGCCTGAGCTTGTAATCGTGGAAGCTTAACTTCAGCCTCATTCAAGGTTTGAAAATTATTATCACACCCCTAGAAGATTGCACCCACTTTGCGTATGTTGTCCTGTAGGAGGCGAAACAAAGTGTGGTTATTTCCCTTCACCGAATCTTATTGTCTCTTGAATTCTTAGGCATAGAATAGATTCTCTGAACCCTTATCCTTTTGCCATTTTTTTTGAGATCCAATTGAAGTCCTAATTGAGAAGCCGTTAATGATAAACTCGCCTAAGTCCCAAACTTGTGAAAATTCCTTCAAGCATAAGTCCCCTTGTTTATTACCAACAAATCACAATGCCCATTGAGCTTATCCACACATCAAGACTTGACTAAAGAAACCTTGGAATCACCATATGATCTTCTTGCAATCTTAGCATACGCGGTGGTTTTTCAAGAGAGGATAGAGTGTCTTTGGACATTTTATTCTGAAGTGTTCGGTGGATGATAAAACGTACACCAACACAACTTTTGCAAAATTTGACAACTTTTAACAAACTACGCCCAACATGACTCAACCAACCCATAAGACATAAAAACATGGTCTTAAAGACCTTATTACAACCAAAATGACTTAACATACAAAAACCTGACACTTTGCAACATTATTTGCATAAAGACCTATGGTGCCCTGTGTAGAAACCCCTATTCTCACTGTTTCTGAAACTGCTTGTTTTTGCTTGTTTTTTGAGTGTCTTGATTTTTTTTGTGTTTTTTTGCATAAAGTGATAAAATGCGATTTTGAAAGAATTGCTTCTAAAAATCTAAAATAAATTCAATAAGCTGAAAACTAACATATTTGAATCTCTAAATCAATGACAAATGGTTTTATTACGCTTTCACGGTGCTTACAATATTCAAACCCTAACATGCAAATAAAAAGGCAAAGCTGATTGCATTAAGTAAAAACCTGATTTGCTGATTGCAGGCGCTCCAGAATGGTGTAGGTTTTGTACGGCCAACCTCATATAACATTTCTCCTGCCTCGAAAGACGTGCAAACCCTTGAGATATGCAAGGCGTCCCATTTGAAGTTGACTACGGCTGAAAAAGCAAGGCGTCCCACTCTACAGGAGAAGTACAGCCTCAAGGCTGAATAGTACAGCCCAAAACAGCAAGAAGAAATCCATACCTTCTTGGAAAGTGTGCCAGATAAAGATTCCAACCAGCCGCTCAAGATTATTCCCTTCTCTGACGAATATGAATCAATCTCCGAATGATAACTTCTGAATAAGCTCTGTGATAATTTCTGGATGAAACTATCTCTCTGATAAGCAATAAATCAGTTGGTATTTCACAGCCTCTGAACTACAGACACTGAAGATGGCTCGTTCTCCAATGCAAAAGACAACTGAAACCCTTGGCTCCGTTCTCTGACGTACGTATATGTGTATACATGTGACGTACGTATTTAAAGGTATATTTTACAACTTACATTTGTTCATATGTATTCTTTGCAACTTCACGTACTCGTGCATATACTTCATGTATTATTCACATATATGCTTCATGCTTCTTGTGTATACTTTATGTATTGCATGTATCTATGTGATGTGCTCTTATAATTATTGTCAAGTTGCTTAAACTAGTTGGTTGTTTCTTGAGCTACTTGCTTGTGTGCTTGAGCTACCTACCTACTTGCTTGAGCTACTTGCTTGTATGCTTGAGCTACTTTCCTGTGTGCTTGAGCTGGTTGGTTCCTTGCTTAAGCTACTTGTTTTCTTGTTTGAGCTACTTGTCTGTGTGCTTGAGCTACTTGCTTGCCTACTTGAGCTATTTGCTTGCTTGCTTGAGCTACTAGCTTGCTTGCTTGAGCTACTTGTTTGTCTGCTTGAGCTACTTGCCTGTGTGCATGAACTGGTTGCCTACTTTCTTGAGCTGGTTGTTTGCTTGCTTGAGCTACTTGTTTTCCTGCTTAAGCTGGTTGCCTGCTTTCTTGAGCTGGTTGCTTGTTTGCTTGAGCTACTTTCCTATGTGCTTGAGCTGGTTGCTTACTTGCTTGAGCTACTTGTTTGCCTACTTGAGTTACTTGCCTGCTTGGTTGAACTACTTGGTTGTTTGCTTTAATTTCTAATTCATGTGGTTTTAAGTTATACTGATTCATGAAAAGGGGTCACTCCTTTAGGTAGACGTAAAGGAATAAATCCCTCCAATAGATTCACATCATCACCAACACTGAATCAAGTATTAAAACCCAAGTACAAAGCATAAGGGCACATAATTTGCCACCCATAGAAATAATATGTGACCCACAGGTGGTTGTATTCATTTCTATATCCAACAAAGATCATTCCACACCATTCAACCTTGAGATATTGGTATGATTCAATAAATCAAATGCTATTTTTTTAATTAGAATAGCTCTACATTCATGAACTTGAAACAAATAAACGCTACAACAAAAGTTATTACATAGGCACATGTTGAGTTACATTATGGGTCCATAACCCACAAATCCCAAGATCATTCTCACCTTTCAAACTTCAGGATAAATTGATATTGTTTAAATGAATCAAGTAAAATAAACAATGCCCTCCCAAGGCATGAAAATAACTTTAACATAAGGATATATCCAAGATGAGCAATAACCCTCAATTGGTTTAGAAGATTGGACAAGAATTGATATTAGTATAAACTTGTAAATTGAAGTCCTCCTATTGTTTGGTTGTGAATGCAAAACTTTTGTACATCCTTCATTTTATCGGACTTCATCAATCCAATAATGTTGTACTAGAAATATGTACTTAGAAGGTTATGACAATGATAACAGAATAAATGATTTGAAAATTTATGAAATGAAGTGTAATTTATCTAAGGGAGTAAGATCTTGATATTCTCAACACTCCCATTCTCCATCATGATATCACATCTTTCTAACATTTTGGATCTCCAATGAGGCTAATGGAAAAATTGTATCATAACCTAGGATCCTTGAGGTAATGAAATGACAGAAAACTGATCTTAAGTAGTAAATCTTACCAATTTTTAAAATATTGGGAGAATAATAGAACATAAGACAATATTTTTCCCTCATACCTTAGGGAATGATATTAACCTTATCAGTAGTAAATCAAGGCAGAGAATACTAATAGTTACTCTCCAAGGACATAGGGTCACGCATAACCAAAACAACCACCACTTGGTTTAGAATTTCCAATTCCTATAACTAAAGCTAAATGCTTGAGGACAAGCAATCTTGGACAGGGTGGACTGTCATGCCCCCGAAATTGTAACACTGACATACATAGCATTGAAAGGTGAAATAAATAAAATACATATTAAAATATATAAAAAGGAATATTAGAAATATAATATTATTATAATTATGATTATCATAAGATAATATTACAATTATAATTATCATATATAAAATATAACTATTAATAGATAAAATAAATATCAAAATATGTATATATATATATATATAAAATATAAAATGCAAATCTAAATATTATTATAAATAATATTATAATGATAATGCAATAGGATGATATTATTTATAATCATCAATGCCAAAATCATAGATAAATAAATATTCCCCTAATGATTACCTAAATGCAAAGCAAACAACGATTCCTAAGGCAAATAGCAATTAATACTAAAACAAGCAAATAGCGGTCAAAATTATTTAGCATGTGAAATAAACAACTCCGAAAGGCAGCGATAAGAGGAGGTGACTAGTCAAAAGGACACCATTGGTTGAAAAGGTGTAATCTCTCCTAAGATCGCTGGGTATTTTAGGGGACTCATAGCCATCCAATAACCAGGAAGGGGAATCAGAAAAACAGAATAAATTCTGCACAGTAAACCATCGAATCATTCCAAAAGACTTTTCTAATTTCTGCAGTCTGATATCTTGTCATTTATACCCATAAGAATCAGTGGCTGGCAGAAAAAGATGGTTACAGCAGATCGAACAGAAGGTAAGTATCTTTCATTTAAAATATGAAATAATTAAAGCTTTATATATGTAGAGAAAGGAATTTGTAAATACATTATGGAATTTGGATGTTGATAAGTATGTTGAGAATTTAAATAATGATGATTGATAAATATGTTTAAATATATCATGATTAATAAATATATTGATGATGATTGATAGAAACAATCTAAAGCAATATATTTATTAAGTTGATGTTATTTATTAATGTCATTTTGAGTAATAAGATTATGCATGCTGATATTTACTATTATAGCATTACTAATATGTTATTTTGAATTAGATAACTAATTATGTTGTTGTGATGTATTCTACCATAACTATTGTATGTGCAATCATATCTATCTTGTTAATCATGGAAGAATTGAGGAAGAGACTGCTAGTAGGTTGAGCAGATACTAGACATCCTCCTAAGTACGCCACTCCATGATGGTATGACTAAGTGCGCCTCTCTGAGCCAAGGGGGTGATATCCGCTCTTGGGCTTAGGAGGAGATGTTTATGGGCCTCCTACAGTAAGCTCTTTCCCAACCTCTACAATGGATTGACTGATGGGATTGATTCAAGTAGTTTCAACCATAAGTGGGATGGATAAGATAGCAAGGATAGGGAATGCAGATACAAGTTGTCCACCAAGTAGACCACGCGGAATGACTAAGTGCACCAAATGAGGGCCAAGAGGGATGGTATATCCACTCTTGGGCTTGGTGTGATAGCTTCGGGCGGACCTATCATGCTTTTCATCCACTCCCCCTTATGGATCAACTCTCAATGTGAATTATAAATATTATGTGATTTAAAAAATTTGCATGATATGAATAAATAAACACTTATTATATGTCTGATTATGTGAATTATATTCCAACATTATCTAACATGATTCGCAGGACCTAAACCATGATTTATCTTTCTTAAAGCATTTAGTTGATAAGTTGTAACCCTAAGTATATTAGCTTATATTTCTAGAGTGGAAATTAGGGTTTTCTCAAAAGGGGACATTACACTTTTAAATTTCAAATTATTGTTTCCCACTCAAAATCATCTCTAAAAGTGTTTCAAATCAATTTTAAATTTAATTTTTCATTTTGGCCTACTTTAGAGAAAATTAGTAATATGTAAGTCATCCCTATAAAAATTTATAAAACAAAGTCATTGGACCAATTAAAATATTATTAATTTATTTCCATAATTTTATCCTTAGCCTATAGGAAATAAAAATAGGCTACGGACCAACAAGATAAATTAATTTTGGAAAGGCAACATGATAGTCAGCCCTTCCCAGAACTACCTACTAGCAAGCAATAGCATATTTGGATGCTCATGAAATTTTGCACCTTCTCATGTAGCGTCTTCGATTTGGAGATCTTTCAATGCACCAAATATTTTGATATTGTCTTGGTCCTCGGTTTCTTTTCTCTGTCTCCAATGGCAGCTTCTAGAACCAAAATCAACTTCCCCTCATCATCTAAGGGAGGTAACTCTGTTGAAGGTATGATACTTCCAGATTGTCAGGTAATAGCTCAATGAAAGCTATTATAATATTTTCCTTCATTTTGGATTCTAGAATGAGGAAGATTATGTTCTTATACAGAATAAGACCATCCATCACTATATGTCTATCATCCTTCACCCACCAGCAATGAGATCAGTAGCAAAATTCTTTTTAGCATATTCTACCATAATGGCAGCCTTCCAATCAACAGTAATAATAGAAACAAAACACAAAGTAAGCTTCCTGAAAAGTGCATCAACTACTACATTCCTTTTAACTTTCATATACTCTATGTCAAAATCATAGGCTTGGAGTTTGCTTACCCACTTCTACTACCTATCATTCAAATCTTGTTGGCTCAAGAATAATTTTAAATTGTCAAGATAAGTTTTAATCACCAATCTCTCACAAACAAGGTATTGCCTAATTTTTTGAAGACATGCATAATAGCCAACATTTCTTTATAATAAATAGAGAATCATTTTTCTAGTCCCCACAACTTCCTGGTTTCAAAAGCTATGGAATATCCTTTTTGCTTCAAAATGGCTCCAATCCTCTCTCCTAATGCATCACACTCAACAACAAAAGGAGGAGAGAAATCTAGTATAGCAAGTATAGGACATAAGCTCATTACTTGTTTGAGTTTATCGAAAACCTCTTGTGTTAAACTTGTGCAAGAAAAACCTCCTTTCTTTGTCATATCTATTAAGGATACTATAACTTGTAAAAACCCCTTAACAAATCTTCTATAATAATTGTAGAGGCCAATGAATCATCTCAACTAAGTCAATGTGGTAGGAGGATGCCAATCCAAGATGGCTTGGATATTTTGTTGATCCACCTCCACTCCCTAGGCACTAATGACATGACCCGAATATAAAATTCCTGTCATTACTTACATTCCTTTGCAAAGAGTTCAACCTGCTACTCTTGTATTCTTATAACTATATCCAAGTTCTTCAATTGATCCTCCCAATTTTTACTATAAATCAAGATGTCATTAAAGGAAACTGAAAAAAATTCTCAACTATTTACCAAATACTTGGTTCATACAACACGAGAAGGCAACTAGAGCATTTGTTAAATCAAAAGGCATGGACAAGAATTCAAAGTGTTCAAAATAGCATGTGAATGTTGCTTTCTGCACATCCTCGTCCCTTACATGGATATGATGGTAGACTGATTATGATGGTAATTTGATGTCCAATCAATCTTTGAGAAATATATGGCTCTGTGCAACTCATCAATTAACTCATTGATCCTATAAATTGGATATTTCTTCTTTATAGTTTTCTTGTTCAATGATTGATAATCAATACACATGTGCATTGTACCATCCTCATTCTTAAAAATAACCACTGGTGAAGCAAATGAACTAGAACTAGGCCTAATATGGCCCATCTCCAAAATTTCTTTGATGGCCTTTCCATTTTCTTCTTTGTACCTTCTTGGATGGCTATATAGGGTGCAGTCATTAATGGCTTCATACCCAGTTCCAAGTCTATTATATGCTGAAATCCTTTATTAGAAGGGACGCCTAATGGTAAATCATTAAATACCAAGATGGACTAGATGTCAACATGGTAAGATCTCTTGTTTGTGGATGAATCTATAGATTTCACCAAAGAGCTTCCCCATTCTAATCGAATTTTGGCTCCAGTTCCACCACACATCTGTTACATTTTATGTTGCATTGAAAGCTATAAATTAAAACACTAACAAAAATTTGTGCTGTATGTAGATAAAGTAAATTGAAGTGTTTTCACAATAAGAATGAAGTGATAAAGTCTCTTCAAAAAACCATACCCAATCTTAGCTCAAAAGTGATGAATACAATATCCATCATCCGACAAATCCACAACAAAAGGGTGGAGTTCAACAGTAGGGTTCATATGATGTCCGAGATCTTTGGGGCATGGAATACCCTGTAATGTCCCCATTTTCGTGAGCATCAGAGTTTGAAGGATTAGCCTATCAGTTGACCCACGTAGGCTAGTGTGGTGGTTTAGAGGGTTCAGTTTGGGAGTTATGGAGCTCTTCAAGTGGCAGTTGTTAGTGTTCATCTCTCCAGATCCTTCTTATGTTCTGAGGCATGGGTATTCAGAGGTATCTGGGTCAATTTTGAGGGACTTACTATTTATAGTAAGCTAGTGGATGTTAGAGAGGGACCCTTACTATTTTTAGTAGCCCGCAGTTGGTTGCATAGTGGATAAAATGGTTAACTCCCAAGTTCAGACGAAATTGAGAGATAATGATTATTTGTGGAGTTATTTATTTAATTATTAATAAAGTGATTACTTTATTAATAATTAATTATTAAGTGCGATTATAAAGTTTTAAATTCCCTTTATGTCTGATGGGGCCATGACCCTCAAAAGGTCACTTAAAGTACATTAAATATTATTATTTAATGAGCACCCATCTATTGAAGAATTAATTAAAGTGAAAGGAAAATATTAAATATCATTTTAAATGATTTAAAAGAGACTTCTAAAAGGGATCGACCTATTTGGAGAAGTATATAAATGCCATCAAAAAGTAAAAGAATGTATCTTTGGATCATTTTACATACTGGACTTGTGCTTTTGGAGAGCTTGGCCCTTGAGGTTGGAAACCTAGGGTTTTTGCGTATTGGCATTGGAGAGCGTAGCTGCTTCATTGCAATAGCATTCTGAGGTTGTGAAACTATCAGCTGAAGGTGCTTAACTGTTGGTTTCATCCAGAGGTCAAGCTTGTGCTTCATCGAATTTATAGGAGAATAAGGGTTTCTTCATCTTATAACAACAAAAGATTATTTCCAAGTATCTTTCTTTGTAAAGCTTTCAGAAATTTATGTAATATCAATAAAGCTTTAATTTCTAGCATTCATCTATGTTTCCAATTGTATATCTTTGCATGTTATGCTTCAGTAATTGTTAATTTCTTGCATGCATATTTTTTGCTTGGGATTCTTTGAGAAAAATACAAAAAATTACAAACCCTCATCAATCAGCATCAGTTATCAGAGGTTAGAGACGGCAGGTCTCTTACATACCCTTACCTAGGTGAGTTGTCGCGGCCACTTCTTCTAAACCACTGAGCAAGTCAAGGTCAAAGAGCTCGCTGGTCATAGAAGTAATTATTTCCTTCGATACCCGTAGGTCCAATAATAAGGCAACGAAACGGGAACTGATATCAATGTTAACACAATACCTTTCCTTTGAATCAAGAAATCCCTTGCCCAAAACCAATTTCACAACTTTGATAGTCAAAAAATTAGTATCCCGTAATATTCCCTTTAGCCTTTGATCTGTGATGTGTCCAAAGAAAGCCAATTGGCTTTTTCTAGTAGAGAGAAAGATGGGTGTTTCCATCCTCACCAAGAAGTGGTTTTTCTCCATCAATGGTAAGACAGACTCAAGAATAAGGAGCAGAGAGGATTACTAGATGTTATAAGATGAAAAACAAACATGGCACAGATTATGGAAGTACCACATTTAATCATGATGTGAACATAGAGGAACTCAGACATGTAGGTTGGTTGTCGAAATAACATTCTAATACCAAGCTCCATGATGCAAAAGAGTGCAGTGAAAGAAATCAATGTCGAGACTCATGCAAACTAATGCCATGAACAGCCACCAAAGAAAATAGCGGTAAAAAGGTACGCACATTAAAACGTGGCACAAGGGGCCAACTAGTGACAAGACAACATATGTCACATTGAGACAGTAGCAATAAACTCAAGCCTTAACCATAATCAGCACAAATGGTAGGGCTCGAGACTCATGAAAGGGTCAAGAGTTAGAAGTGTTAAAACACCTGACAAGAAAAGAGCCATAGAAATAGGTGAATGGTCCCAAACATTAGGCAGATATCAAAATTTATTTTTTTGAGAGTTAACCCCTATTGTAATAACTTACCTAAACAAAAAATTAAAGAAAATTAAAAAAAATTAACAAAAAAAAAGTAAAGTGAAGTGTTTTCACTATTAATTGCAGCCTTTGTATTCCAAGTTGTAGGATCTTGTAACTTTATAGGTAATTCCTCTCCTCTAATTTATGAAGTCGTCTATGTTCTTAAAATCAAATCCTAACTTTGTGTTGACTTGTACTACTCAATCTCTAGCTTGAAACCCTACTCAAACCAATGAAGCGTGCATTTTTAATATTGACTTGTTAAGCAACTGAAATTTTAATTTTTACAGCTTCAAGACATTGAAACCCTACCCCAACCAATGAAGCACACTTTTAATATTGTCTTGTTACTAAGAGCTGTCAAAAATACCTTAGGCACCTTTCATGTCACTTTAATTCATGGTTTCCAGGAGACGTGTGTCGGGGACTGGGATGCATATCCAGTACCAGAGACATACCCAGAGATGCCTTCTACCACCTGGAAACGTGATGTGTAGTCTCCTGAGTCTCCCGAAGTCTCCCATTGTGAAAAATGGCATCTCCCAGGAAATTATGCCAAGTGACATTTTGTTTTACTACACTAAAATTCCATTGAGAATAACATATTCTATTGGATCCTATATTGATCTCATATCAGAGGTATGAAAGTCATTTTCTTTGTCCCATGGAACAGTCACATGCATTGATAGAAACTTTCAGAGTAGATAATTCGTTAGTCATCATTGATCGGTATCTAAGCTTATGGGAAATGTATAATGAAGATCTGTTTTTAAAAAATATGTTTAACTTTATAAAGAAGATCAAATGGAATGGATTTTGGAATTTGAGGGTTCTATAAAGCAAGTTACAAACTTACAAGCATACATGGGATTGGTTCAATCAATAGGAATGCTTTCATAAGAATTTGAACAAAAATAAAGATGACAATAGAGTTATGCTTCATCTTCCTTTTATAATTGTGTGACTTTCGTAGGAGAGAGGCTTGGGAAAAGAGGGGAAAAAGCTAGAGGTAATTTACAAGAATACTAATATGGCACTTGTGCCCTTGTCAGTTGTCACAATACATTTGCCCTTGTTTTGAAAGTTCAATGTCACGATATTTTCTATAAATTATTAATTTTTTTATTTTTATTAAAATAAAATAATAAAAAAGATGGTGTCTCTGAGTACCCCCGTCTCCTATTTTCAAAAAAAGTTGTACCGATACCAGTACCAGACTCCCGTACCAGTACCAGTCTCCCAAAAACTATGCTTTAAATTGACCAAAAACACATTAGGAGCTCCCTAATGGTGTGTTTGTCACTCAAGCTTGTATATTTACCTTCTATGAGTGCCGAAGTGCTACAGGTGCCACTTAAGTTTGATTTTTCAACATTTAGTCAGAATTTTCTATTGACTAAGCCACTCTATGCAGGCACTTTTTGACTTAAGACAATTTTAAAAAGTTTTAAGTGGATAAAAGGGTTGGCTCAGCGATTCACAAAGTTCAACTAACTGAGTGGTTAAGTGCTAGGCACAAAAAACTAACTTAAGCCCAGCTTTGCACGCACATGTATGAGACTTTAGCCATAGTTGAAGTAAATCAGAGTTACCTTTAATTTCTGTAACAATCCGACCTTTCCGTAAAATAAAGGATCATCGGAGGCAGTTATCCAGTGTTTGATAGCTCCAGTTTGCAGGGTGTCAGGTTGGACCTTCGCAGAATCTTCCAGAGAGCTTTTTCAGAGAACTTTCTATTTTTAGAAAGTTAGGTCAGGCGGAAGCTGCTATTTCGGGCTGGGCACCTGGTGCAGTTATTCAGCTCAGTTTCGACCCAGTTTAGTAGTTGATTGATTTGACGGAGAAATAAGGAGTAATTAACGAGTTATTAAATATTTAATAATTTGACTTTATAATAAAGTCACTTTATTGAAATATTAAAATATTTAATTATTTGGCTTAATTATAAAGTATTTAATCGTACTTTATAATATATTATTTAAAGGTGACTTAATGAGTATTTATATTCATTAAAAAGGGGACGCCAATGATTATTTATTTTTCCTAAGTCAAAAGTGCAAATTAAATCATTAATTTAAATGATTTATTAAAAAAGGAGAATAGGTCGAATTTTCTCAAGGAGCAATATATTCCTTTCACAGGCAAAATCGAACTATCATGTTATTATTCAATTTTGTCTTGATTTTTGCTCTGAGCATTGGAGTTTGCAAACCCTAGGGTTTCTGGCAGACGAACGTTTCTGGAGAACGAAAACTCTTCAGAGATTAGGCAGACTGAGGCTGTGAAATATCAGTTGAAGCTGGCACTTGGTGATTTCATTCAGAGATCACAGTTTGAGTTTAACGAGACATTTATTCAGTGGGAAGCAGAGGAAATCATCTGCAGACATAGGCGACTTGAGCAGAGATTAATTCACAGTGTTCTGGCACAAATTCCAAGGAGGCCGTACTTTTCTTTATTGCTGCAGCAGGCCGTACTTCTGTACCTTTCAGGCCGTACTTATCAATCTTCTGAGGAAACGACTTCATCATCTGTGATTTGGTGATTCCACATTGGGGCGCTTGGTATACTGGACTATTTGCATTGAGATTCGAGCTGGAGAAGATCCTTATTAATTCTGGCCGTACCATTCTTTATCAGCTGCAGCCGCCATTAAAGAGAAACCAGGTTTTAATAATAAATTTGTATTTACATCATTATATTGCTATTTGTCTTGTAAATGCTCTGGACATTGAAATAAATGGTACGCCTTTACATTCTGAGCATTTTTCATGTAATACAATGCACATGTGATTTGTTATGAATTTATTTGCAATTATTATAGAAAATCGCAGCTTTATAATTTTGCCTGAAAACACAAAAAAATACAAAAATCACAAACTTGCAAAAAAACCTCAGACATCAGTTAGGGTTTGGAATTTGAGAACCACCAGGGTTCTGACAGTGGTATCAGAGCACAGATCTCCTGCCATCCTGTGCTTTTTCAGTGATTATTCAGAATACAGTGCATTTCTGGGTTGCCTTTTATGAACCAAGACATTATTCAGTATACCAGAGGTGTAGGGACAGGCAAAGACGAAGACTGGACAGGTCCTCCGATTCCAGAAGGTCAGACGGTATCAGGAGTGCTTGGTTTTCACAGATCCAGTTCAGACGGTAGTGAAAACAGTGTTGCAACCCTAATGGCAGATCGTGAGACTTCCTCAGAGACTCGTAGGGATCCAGGGAAGGCACATGCAGAGGGTGACATTACTGATGAGGAGTTTAGACGGAGACACGACAACATGATGGATATGATGTCGCAGTTGATGGGTACTATTAGGCAATGTACGCCCACACAACCTCATTTCATACAGATTGGACAGACGAGCGGGACCACTCCAGTGGATCAGCCATTGGCATCAGCCCCAGGCAGCCAGTTAGCACGATCTATCGAGCGAAATAAAGCAGCCTACTTTTCTTACCCAGATACACTCCACCGACCTGTATGTGAGCATCGTGCATCATCAGACTTCCAGCCACGAGCGCAAGATGTCGGTGGCGTGACTTGACGGTGATTTCATGGCCAGTACATGTCTTTAGCGCCTGAGATCCGGCAGGCACTTACATTTCATGAGTTTATAGATGTTTATAAACCCAGAGGAGGAGGTAGATTTGACCGTAGACCCCCACAGCATCAGCAGCAGCAGCCACAGGTGAATAGAGATTTGCAGCATGCGGTGAGCAAGATTACGCTGCCATATTTTGATGGGTCAGAGAAGACATCAGCTAGGTCTTGGGTCCAGAAATTGGACAATTACTTGTCACTTAGGCCTATGCAGGAGGATGAGGCAATTAAATTTGCCACTTTACATCTGGACGGAGTAGCACACGATTGGTGGCACCATGGCATGTACACGCTAGGCCATCATGCAGTCAATACCTATCAGGAGTTCACCAGCAGACTGATAGAGAGATTTGACAAGAAAGATCCGGAATTGTATTTCAGAGAGTTGGCTCAGCTCAGACAGACAGGTAGTCTGGATGCATACATTGGAGAGTTTCAGAGAGTTGCAGTCATGGTGACAGGGATTTCGGAGCGGAGACTTATCATACTCTTCGTTGAGGGTTTGACCGAACCCATGAGAGGTTGGGTCAAGGCGTTTGATCCGACTACACTTCAGGAGGCGATGCGGAAGGCAAGGAGTATGGAGCTTGCTGCTCCGAAGAAACAATTTCCGCCTAAAACAAATAACTTGCCTATTGAGGAGAGTCATACACCAGTTGCAGAGCCTAAAAGGAAACCAGTTGCAAGAATTGATGATGCAACTCGGGAGGAATGCAGGAAGAAACAACTTTGTTATTGGTGCAAAGCACCCTACAGCAAGGAGCACGATTGTCCTTTGAGACCGAAGGGCAGAGCCAACCGTACCATGTGGGTTTACTATGATGATGACGAATCTGATGATTCAGACCAGCAAGTTGTTTCAGAACATGCAGAGGCCGGGAATGCCTCTAAGGAGTTTGGGCCCGATGCCAACTTATCCCCGTTGGTATTATCTGCGAGTGTACGGGATGATTCATTCAGGTTCAGGGGATTAGTGGAAGGACAGCGATGTATTGCTATGCTCGACACTGGAGCCACACACAATTTCATTGATGAGGGCTTTGTCAGCAGATGTAGACTCCAGACAGAGGATTTCGCTGGATTCAGAGTTCGGGTGGCAGATGGATATACACTCACTTGCACTCGACGGATTTGTAATCTCACTCTCATGCTGACTGATTATGAGTTGCAGGCAGACTTTTATGTAGTCAACTTGGGTGGGATGGATTTTGTGCTGGGTATGAGATGGTTACAGGACATCAGTGTGTTTACCCTCAACTTGCCTAAAATGGAGATGAGATTCGAGGTACAAGGCAAGAAATATGTGTTGAGGGGTATTACAGATGGCAGCCTTCGTTCTATCTCTCTCGTTAGTGGGAAGAGCGAGAAGGTAGAGGAGGATTTTGTGCAGACCAGGCATGGTTATGCTCAGTACCCCGGGGGTTCTGAGGCGGTTGTTTGGGATCAGCCCAGTGGTTTGGTTCCGTTTGTGACCAATCCATTGTTTGAGACAGATGTTATATCTTCATACGACAATCCACTCTTTGAGTTTGATGTGGGTAACCCACCTGATCCTGGTCTTGAGCAGAGTGATGATAGCGTGTGGAATCCTACTAGTGCACTAGGGTTTCAGACTCAACTCACGGAGGAGTATCACAGTGTGTATATGGTACAGAGTGCATATAGCTTCATGATTAATCCACATGTACACGATTTGTTTCAGGTGCACAGTAGTGGTATGCACGTGCTTGATATGATGGATGATAGTATATCTTGTGCAGTGTTAGGGGGTAAGTGTTGCTTGTCGTTTGACTTGCCTCCTACTGAGTTTCTTGATCCTATGCCGGACTGCACTGAGGTTAATAGGGAATGGTCTCCTATTCTTGCTGATCAGTTGAGGGAGTTACAAGAGTTCGTTGTGGCCAGCAGGAACATTGTCCGGTACTTTCCATGGGATCCAGGTGGTGCAGTGCAGCTGTATTTGCAGAGATTGCTTGAGGACAAGCAATTTCAGGGAGGGCGGACTGTCATGTCCCCGCTTTAGCTGACACTGTTTGTCGAGGAGTTAGCCTATAATTTCGATCCTCGTAGG
>VDFB02248204.1:0-13379 GCA_007258455.2 Sequoia sempervirens | reverse complement strand
ATGCATGTTGAGGTTGATACAAGTTGTATGCTCAGTGGAACCTCTTGCCGATGGAAACAACTCTTGGTGACATCGATGATTGAGTCTTATGGCATCGAGGAGACACTATTAGTGTCTCACCGACATGCCAACATAGGTTGATCACTTTGACCAAAAGAAGACCATCCTACATTGTGTCTCATGGACCAATTAGAGAAGCTAAATGGGAACCATTGGAAGACAGTTCATTGTGGCAGTTCTAAGAGGAAGCTCAACAGATAGGAATGACATGAATATAGTCTAGAATAGAAGATGATGCTCAATTAGATGATTCAAGGGATCGACGGATTGTTGTGTGGTTGTATAATCAGAGTGATTTCTATTCTGTAAAGATTGTAACTTGAAGGTTCATGTACAAGTTTGATCATTGTGAAAGCTATTGAAATATGACATCAGAAAGATAAGTCTGATATTTGTATGTAATCTCCATTACTGTAATACAAAGTGATTTCTTTTGGTGTGGTGGGTTTTTCTCCCATAAGGATTTTCCCACATATATCTGGTGTCCATATGTGTGTGTCAAATACTCTAATTCTATTATCTCTTTCATGTGCATCTTAATTGGACTATAATTGTAATTTTAAAAGGTATCTCTACATTCTTCCCTGAGGCTTTGATGTTAGGAGAGTTGTTTCCACATCTAATTTTCCTTACAAGTGGTATCAAAGCCTGGCTAGTTGTGTTATCCTTTTGGGTACGTTGGATTTTTTGTGTCAGTTCTGTGTAGTGGGAGTCTTGTAGAAGTTTGTCAATTTCTAATTATAGATTAAGATGGCAAGCACGTCAGGAAAGATTGAAATAGAGAAGTTCAATGGCAGTAATTTTGAGTTGTGGAAACTTAAGATGGAGGATCTCTTAGTGGATCGTGATCTTTCGATTGCTATGTTTGGAGTGAAACCTACAGGCATGAAGCAAGAAGATTGGGACCTTGTAGATAGAAAGTCTAAGGGGCTAATAAGGCTCTATTTGGCATACTCTGTTCTTCTCAATGTGCATGAAGAGAAGACTGCATCTTCCTTGTGGAAGAGACTTGCATCTATTTATCAAGGGAAGTCCTTGGTGAATAAACTATTCCTGAGGAAAAAGTTGTACACTTTGAGAATGCAAGAAGGAGGATCTATTGCTGATCATTTGAATGCATTCAACATGCTAATTACACAGTTAACATCTGTTGGTGTAAAGATTGATGAAGAGGATCATTGTATGTTGATATTGTGTTCTTTGTCAGATTCATGGGATCACCTTGTGATGGATATTGGGAGTACAACATCTAGTTTCAAGATAAAAAATGTTGTTGCTTCTTTGCTATATAAAGAGATGAGAAGGAAATCTTCTGAGATGATGAAGGAGGCCCTAGCTGTTAGAGGAAGGTCAAAGGAGAAAGGAAAGAAGAAGGACAAGAATTCCAAATTGAAATCAGAGGGGAGATCAAAGTCTCCTGGCAAGAAGTCCAAGGTGAAGTGCTGGAACTGTGGGCAACTTGGTCATGTCTGAAAGGATTGTAAAGAGGAGAAGAAGAAGAAGAAGAAGAAGAAGAAGTATTCTTTTGATAATGATTCTTCTCATAGTGATGCAGACGCCTTCATTGCATCCCTGGCTACATTAGCATTAGATGATGTCTTGCTGATTGATTCTGGAGCATCTTTCCACATGACATCTCATAGAGATTGGTTCACGAAGTATGAAGAATACGATGGTGGAAAGGTGTACCTGGCAAGTGATTCAACTTTAGAGATTGTTGGTCATGGAAGAGTTAGAATCCAATTCCCCGATGGCAAAGTGAAGGGAATCAATAATGTAAAGCATATACTACGTCTGGCTCGAAACTTACTTTCTATAAGTATGCTAAATGATATTGGAGTGCAAGTCACATTCTCTGGAAATGGCTGCAAGATGACTAGAGGCTCAATGGTATGCTAAATGATATTGGAGTGCAAGTCACATTCTCTGGAAATGGCTGCAAGATGACTAGAGGCTCAATGGTGCCAACAAGGGGTACTCATATTGGTACCTTGTACAAGCTAGATGCACATGTTGTTCAATTTAACAATGTCTATAAAGTCACAGAAAGCTACTCATGGAGGAAAAGAGGGAAATGTTCATAATTGTGTAAAATCTATGGAAGTTAGACTTCCAGCAAAAAAGACTATGCTCTGGCATCATAGGTTAGGCCACATTGGAGAGAAAGGTTTAAAAACCTTGAAGAATAAAAACCTGGTTGAGGGGCTTGATGATTGTAACCTTGAATTTGAATTCTGTGAGCATTGTATATATGGAAAACAACACCATGTTTCGTTTTATTCTAGTCCTCATAAATCTTCTGGTTTGCTAGATTATATTCATTCTGATGTATTTGGTCCAATGAATGTTCCTTCTTTATCTAATTCAAGGTACTATGTATCGTTCATTGATGATTATTTGAGAATAACATTTGTTTATTTTTTGAAAAGTAAATCAGAAGTGTTCAGTTGGTTTAAGGAATTTAAGAACATTGTAGAAGATTAGACTCAAAGAAAAATTAAATGCTTAAGGACTGATAATTGTGGTGAATTTTGTTCTGATGATTTTGAGAGGTATTGTAAAGACCATAGGATTAAAAGACATAAGACTACACCTTATACTCCACAGCAAAATGGAGTTGCAGAAAGGTTCAATAAGATAGTGATGGAGAGAGCACGAAGTATGCTGAGTAGTGCTGGCTTGGAGGAGAAGTTCTGGGCTGAGGCTGTTGCTACTACATTTTACTTGATTAATCATTCTCCAAATTTTTCTCTTGCTGAGAAAACACCTTTGGAAGCATGGTCTGGTAAGAAGCCCTCTTTAAGAAATATTCATGTTTTTTGCTATGAGGCATATGCACATGTGCCATTTGAGAAAAGATCTAAATTGGAAAACAAGGCTGTCAAATGTATTTTTATTGGCTATAGTGCTGGCATAAAAGGATACAAGCTTTGGAATCCTAATACAGAGAAGGTTGTATATAGTAGAAGTGTAATCTACCTTGGATCTATAGTCAGAGACAAATTCAGAAAATAATAAGGATGTAGTTGGAATTCCTCCTACACCAGATAAAGAGGAATTGAAAATTCAAAATGTACCTGAAACTGAGGAGAGCTCAAGCAGTTCTGAAAGTTCTAGGAGAGCTCAAGCAGTTCTGAAAGTTCTAAAGAAGAAGAAGAACCTCAGCCTCAGCAAGTGAGGAGGTCAACCCATGAAAGAAAGCAACTTGATAGGTATGGGTTTTCTTTGATAGATTCTACTTGTTCCTATGCTTTGATTTCTAGCACTAATGAGCCTAGGACTATAAAGGAGGCATTTAAAATGTCTGATTCAGACTCTTGGTTGGAAGCCATGAATGAAGAAATGGCATCATTAGAAAAGAATGAAACTTGGAGTTTGGTGCCCTTGCCTAAATGCAGAAAAGCTATTGGCTACAAATGGGTATTTAAAAAGAAGACTGGTATGGATGGCAGTGTGGAAAAATATAAGGCGAGGTTGGTTGCAAAGGGTTATTCCCAGGTAGAGGGAATTGATTTTGGGGAAAAAATTTCTCCTGTAGCTAAGCTGACGTCCATTAGATTTCTTTTGTCACTTGTAGTAGTGTATGACTTAGAGGTTGAACAGATGGATGTGAAGACAACATTTCTTCATGATGATCTTGAAGAAGAAATCTATATGTCCCAACCTAAGCACTTTGTTGAGAAAGGTAAAGAGAAACTAGTTTGCAAGTTAAAAAAGTTTTTGTATGGGTTAAAGCAGTCACCTAGAATGTGGTACCAGAAATTTGATACTTTTATATTGTCTTTGGGATTTGTGAGGTCAAAATCTGATCATTGTGTCTATTATAAAGCTGAAAGTGATCAAGTTATTATTATTGCTCTCTATGTTGATGATATGTTGTTCATAGGCAATAGTAAGCTAATGATTTCTAATCTTAAGTCTCAGTTGTCTGCTAAGTTTGAAATGAAAGATCTTGGTGCAGAAAATTATTTTATGGGGATGGAGATAACCAGGGACAAGAATAGTAGAAAAAATTTGCTTAGTCAGAATAAGTATATCAAGACTATTCTAGAGAGATTTTGCATGAATGATTGCAAGCAGCTAGTTGTTCCAGTCTTGCAGGGAACGAAGCTATCTGTTGAAGACTATCCAAAATCTCCTACTGAGATGGAGGACATGACCAGTCTACCCTATGCTAGTGTGGTTGGCATTCTTATGTATGCAATGGTCTGTACAAGGCCAGACATTGCCCAAGCAGTGGGAGTACTTAGTCAATTTATGGCTAGTCCTGGAAGGACACATTGGGATGTTGTAAAGAGAGTTTTTAGATATTTGAAGGGCACTTCAGATTTTTCTTTGTGTTACCATGGGAACTTGGTTGAATCACAAAGGACTCTCAGTATTCGAGGCTATGTGGATTTTGATTGGGCAGCAAACATTGACAGCAGGAGGTTCACCAGTGGATATACTTTCATGTTGAAAGGTGGTGCAATGAGTTGGATGAGTAAGCAGAAGGTTGTAGTCGCTTTGTCCACTATAGAGGTTGAATACATGGCAGCTACACATGCTTGTAAATAAGTAGTTTGGTTAAAATGTTTGTGTTCTAACATTGGTTTTGATGTAGGGAAAATAACTATTTTTTGTGACAGTCAAAGTGCAATTTTTCTGGCAAAGAATCCTACTTTCCATGCCAGGACGAAACATATAGATGTAAAGTACCACTTTGTATGAGATATGGTGGAGGATGGAAAGGTTAGTTTGAAAAAATTTGATACTCTAGAGAATGTTGCAGATGCATTGACGAAGCCAGTGAGCATAGACAAGTTTAGCTGGTGTGCCAGTTCAATGGGCCTTAGTGCCCATGATTTTTAGTAAGTTTTGTTGTGCTCTGGAGGTGCCTGTGTTATCTTCATCAAGTGGGAGATTGTTGGAAATATGTGTCTCAATCCCATAGGTTGAAACCTCTATTAGAGCTAAGTCGTTGTGACATATTCTACCTGGCCGATGAGCAGGTTTGTAGCCTTATGTTTTGTACAGGTTGTGACCTTGTAGAAGTCTTGCTGAACAGTTACACTTTGGAGTCTTCAGTGTGACATGTTGTGTTCAGTGTAACCTCTCACTACCCATGGAGATCTCTGGCCAATAGGCCATTCTATCATATATCAGGGAGACCCTTGGCCAAAAGGCTTAGTTCGGTGTGAAGTCCCAGCGATAGCTAAAGTCTCGCCAACAATGTTTTATGTTGAAGCCTTCGGGGAAAGTCTTGGGTGTTTGGTAAGAAGTCTTACTGATAGGAATGTCTCACCGACATTATTCACTTGGGGTAACCCAAAGGTCTCGAGGAGAAGTCTTAGCGAGAATGGAATGTCATGCCGACGGGGATACAAATGAAGTCATCGGAGTAGCTCAAGGTGATCGGTATGAAGTCTTGGCGACTTGTGGTATCTTGCCGATAGTAGTATGGCTTCTGAGTAACATAAGAGAGCTCGGTGAAACCTCTTGGTGAAAGATGAATGTCTTGCTGACCATTCGGTGCTCGATGTAACTTAAAGCCTTTAGAGTAAAGTCTCAAAGATGGATGCGTGTCACAGTGATGAAGAAGTCTATTGTCGGTATGACTTGAGAACTCGGTATGAACTCTCTACGAATGTGATAAGTCTTGCCAACTATTATTTGGCACTTAGTATGACTTGAGACTTTGGTGGGATGTCCTGGTGAAAGTGATAGTCTCACTGATATGCATGTTCAGGTCAATACAAGTTGTAAGCTCAGTGGAACCTCTTACCGATGGAAACGACTCTTGGCGACATTGATGATTGAGTCTTGTGGCATCGGGGAGACATGATTAGTGTCTCACCAACATGCCAACACAAGTTGATCACTTGGACCAAAAGAAGACCATCCTACATGGTGTCTCGTGGACCAATCAGACAAACTGAATGGGAACCGTTGCAAGATAGTTCATTGTGGCAGTTCTGAGAGGAAGCTCGATAGACATGAATGACATGAATATAGTCTTTAATAGAAGATGATGCTTAGTTAGATGATTCAAAGGACTGACGGATTGTTGTGTGGTTGTATCATCAGGTGATTTCTATTCTGTAAAGATTGAAACTTAAAGGTTCCTATACAAGTTTGATCATTGTGAAAGCTATTGAAATATGACATCAGAAAGATAAGTCTGATATTTTTATGTAATCTCCATTACTGTAATACAAAGTGATTTCTCTTGGTGTGGTCAGTTTTTATCCTGTAAGCGTTTTCCCACGTATATATGGTGTCATTATGTGTGTTTCAAATACTATGTTTCTATTCTCTCTTTCATGTGCATCTTAATTGGACTGTAAATGTAATTTTAAAAGGTATCTCTGTATTCTTCACTGAGGTTTTGACATTAGGAGAGTTGTTTCCACGTCTAATTTTACTTACATCTCTCCCACCCTCTCCCGCTCTCTCCCACCCTCTCTCACACTCTCTTCTACTAACTCCCACTGTCCCCCACTCTCCCACACTCTCTCCCACTCTCTCCAACTCTCTTGCACTCTCTCCCACCCTCTCCCACTCTCTCCCACCCTCTCTCTCATTCTCTTCCACCAACTCCCACTATCCCCCACTCTCTTCCACTCTCTCCCACCCTCTCCCAACCTTTCCCACCCTCTCCCACTCTCTCAAACTCTCTCCCACCCTCTCCCATTCTCTCCCTCCCTATCTCTCATTGTCCTACTCTCTCCCAATTTCTCCCACTCTATCCCACTCTCTCACACTCTCTTCCTCCCCCCTCGCACTTTGTCCAACCCTCTCCCACTATCTCCCACCCTCTCTCCACCCCTCTTGCCCTCTCTCCCACCCTCTCTCCCACTCTCTCCAACCTTCTCCCACCCTTTCCCACTCTCTCCCACTCTGTCCCACCCTCTGTCCCACCCTCTCCCACTCTCTCACCCTCTCCCACCCTCTCCCATTATCTCCCACTCTCTCCCACTCTCTCCTTCTTGCTAAAATGGTCATGTCTCCACTTCTTCAAAATGCACTCACATTATGAGAAAGTTGTTTTTTTAATAGTCTTATTTACTCTCTTTGTCTATACTCTCTCCCACTCTCTCCCACTCTTTCTCAATTTCTCCCATCCTCTCCCCCTCTCTCCCACTCTCTCTTTCTCTATTTTGTTGGAATAATGTGCCTCAATCTCACAAGCTGAAACCTCTGAAAGAGAAAAGTCGGTGTGACATCCATATTTTCTGGCCGACTGGTAGTTGTGAAACCTTATGAAATGTTTAGGTCATTGAGACCTTGTTGATGGCTTGCCGAATGGAGCTATCACTGTGACTCATTGTGTTCATTGTAACCCTCTGCCAAGTGGATTTTTCTTGCCAATGGGTTTATGCCTAAAGGTTATAGGGGAGACTCATGGTGACTGATAAGCATACACTCAGAGCTATTGAGGTGACGTGAAAGCCTCAGCAAGAACTCTTTCCAATTGTTGGTTCTCTCACCGACAATTATTCACTAGAAGACATCAGGGTGACATGGTGACTCGGTAAGATCTCTTGTCAATAGATGGTATGTCTCGCCAAATAGCTACACTCAAAGTCATCGGAGTAACTTGAAGGCTTCGATATGAAGTCTTAGCGATGGGTGTTTGTCTCAGTGATGGGGTAGTTTGTTGTCGGTAGGACTCCTAGCGACTGTTTGGTGCTCGATATTACCTCTCAACAATAGCGGTAAGTCTTGTCGATGGTTGTTTGTTTCGGTATGACTAGAAGGCTCAGTGTGATCTCTTGGTGAGTAGCGATAGTCTCATTGATGAGAATGCTAAGGTTGATGTGACTTGTGAACTCGATATAATGTCTTCCCAATGGTCAGGACTCTTGGTGATAACTTCAATTAGGTCTTGTGGCATCGGGGAGACACGGTTAGTGTCTCATCGACATGCGAATACATTTTGAACACCTTTGATCAATTGACTATCCTATGTGGTTTGTCCTCGACCAATTAGGGAGAATGGAAATCGCTAGCAATTGGATTGTTGTGGCCGTTACTGAGAGGAAGATCGACAGACCATGGGCATCATGGATATACTCAGAGATTGAAGATTGTGATCGGTTTGATAATGGTTGGATGAATAGATTGATGAGTGATCAGTGAATTCGATTCTAAGAGCATTAAATCTTGAATGTTCTGTACAAGGTTGATAAAGGATTATGCTATTGTAAATTCACATTAGAAAGATAAGTCTGATCTCTATATGTAATTTCCATTACTATAATACAAAGGGGCTTTTCTTGGTGTGGTGGGTTTTTCTCCCGTAAGGGTTTTCTCACGTAAATCTGGTGTCCATCTGTGTATGATTATTTCTCTGTTTCTTTTGTTGCATTGAAGTTTATCTTAATTGGACTGTAATTGAAAATTTAAAAGCACCTTTGCATTCTTCCCTAAGGTTTTGAAGTTAGGAGAGTTGTTTCTGCACCTTAGCTTTCCTTACAAGTGGTATCAAAGCCTGGCCAGTTGTGTTATCCTTGTGGGTACGTTGGGTATTTTGTGTCAATTTTTGTTTAGTGGGAGTCTTGTAGAAGTTTGGTAATTCAAATTATAGGTCAAGATGGCAAGCACGCTAGGAAAGATTGAAATTGAGAAATTCAATGGTAGCAATTTTGAGTTGTGGAAACTTAAAATGGAAGATCTGTTGGTTGATCGTGATATGTGGATTGTTGTGGCTGGAAGGAAGTCTATAGGCATGAAGCAAGAGGATTGGGACCTTGCAAATAGAAAACCAAAGGGGTTGATAAGGCTCTATTTAGCAGACTCTGTTCTTCTGAATGTTCATGAAGAAAAGACTGCATCTTCCTTGTGGAAAAGACTTGCAGCTATTTATCAGGGCAAGTCCTTGGTGAATAAATTGTTCTTGAGGAAGAAGCTATACTCTTTGAGAATGCAGGAAGGAGGATCTATTGCTAATCATTTGAACACATTCAACATGTTGATTGCACAGTTAACATCTGCGGGTGTGAAGATTGATGAAGAAGATCGATGTATGCTGTTATTATGTTCTTTGCTAGATTCTTGGGATCACCTGGTGATGGCTATTGGGAGTATGACATCCACTTTTAAGATCGAAGATGTTGTTGCTTCTTTCTTATTAGAGGAGATGAGAAGGAAATATTGTGAGATGGAAAAGGAGGCTCTTGCTGTTAGAGGCAGATCAAAAGATAAAGGCAAGAAGAAGGACAAGAAGTCCAAATAGAAATCAGAGGGGAGATCAAAGTCTCCTGGCAAGAAGTCCAAGGTGATGTGCTAGAATTGTGGGCAACTTGGTCATGTCTGAAATGATTGTAAAGAGGATAAAAAGAAGAAGTTTTCTTCTGATAATGATTCTTCTCAGAGTGATGTAGACGCTTTCATTGTAGTCTTGGCTACGCAGGCATTAGATGATGTCTAGTTGATTGATTCTGGGGCATCTTTCCACATGACATCTCATAGAGACTGGTTCATGAAGTATGAAAAATACAATGGTGGAAAGGTGTATTTGGAAAGTGATTCATCATTGGAAATAGTTGGTTGTGGAAGAGTCAGAATTCAATTCCCTGATGGAAGAGTGAAGGGAATTAATGACGTAATGCATATACCAGGTCTGGCTCGAAACTTACTTTCTGTTAGTATGCTGAATGATATTGGAGTGCAAGTCACATTCTCTAGAAATGGCTACAAGATGACTAGAGGCTCTATGGTGCTAGCAAGAGGTACTCGTGTTGGTACCTTGTATAATCTTGATGCACATGTTGTACAAAGCAATAGTGTCTCTGCCAAGTCACAGAAAGCTACTCATGGAGGAAAAGAGGAAAAAGTTCCTGATAGTATAAACTCTATGGAAGTTAAACTTCCAGCAGAAAAGACTATGCTCTGGCATCATAAGCTAGGCCACATTGGTGAGAAAGGTTTAAAAACTTTGAAGAATAAAAACCTAGTTGAGGGGCTTGAAGATTGTAACCTCGAATTCGAGTTTTGTGAACATTGTATATATGTTAAACAACACCATGTTACATTTTATTCCAGTTCTCACAAATCTTCTCTTTTGCTTGATTATATACACTCTGATGTTTTTGGTCCAATGAATGTTCCTTCTTTGTCTAAGTCAAGGTATTATGTATCGTTTATTGATGATTATTCAAGAAGGGCATTTGTCTATTTTTTGAAAACAAAATCAGAAGTGTTCAGTCGCTTTAAGGAATATGAGAATCTTGTAGAAAATCAGACTGGAAAGAAAATAAAATGTTTAAGGACTAATAATGGTAGTGAATTTTGTTCTGATAATTTTGAGAGGTACTGTAAAGATCATGGGATTAAAAGACATAAAACTACAACTTACACTCCACGGAAAAATGGAGTTGCAGAAAGGTTCAACAGGACAATGATGGAAAGAGCACGAAGTATGCTGAGCAGTGCTGGCTTGGAGGAGAAGTTCTGGGCTGAGGCAGTTGCTATAGCATGTTACTTGATAAACCATTCTCCTAATTCTACTCTTGTTGAGAAAAAACCTTTGGAAGCATGGTTTGGTAAGAAGCCCTCTTTAAGACATATTTGAGTCTTTGGTTGTGAGGCATATGCACATGTGTCGTATGAGAAAAGATCTAAATTGGAGAACAAGGCTATTAAATATATTTTTATTGGCTATAGTGCTAGCATAAAATGATACAAGCTTTGGAATCCTGATACGAAGAAGGTTCTATATAGTAGAAGTGTTATCTTTCATGAGTTGAAGCCTTCTACCTTAGATCTGTAGTCAGAGACAAAATCAGAAATAAAAAAGGATGTAGTTGAAATTCCTCTGACACCAGATAAAGAGGAATTGAAAATTCAAAATGTACCTAAAACTGAGGAGAGCTCAAGTAGTTTTGAGAGTTCTGATGAAGAAGAACAACCTCAGCCTCAGCAAGTGAGGAGGTCAACTTGTGAAAGAAAGCAACCTTATAGGTATGGGTTTTCTTTGATAGATTCTATTTCTACCTATGCTTTAATTTCTAGCACTGATGAGCCTAGGACTATGAAAGAGGCATTTAGAATGTTTGATGCAAACTCTTGGTTGGAAGCCATGAATCAAGAAATGACATCATTAGAAAAGAATGATACTTGGAGTTTGGTGCCCTTGCCAAAAGGCAGAAAAGTTGTGTACTACAAATGGGTATTTAAAGATAAAATAGGTTTGGATGGCAGTGTGGAAAAATATAAGGCAAGGTTGGTTGAGAAGGGTTATTCCCAGGTAGAGGGAATTGATTATGGGGAAATTTTTTCTCCTATAGCTAAGCTAATGTCCATTAGATTTCTTTTGTCACTTGCAGTAGCATATGACTTAGAGGTTGAATAGATGGATGTGAAGACAACATTTCTTCATGGTGATCTTGAAGAAGAGATTTATATGTCCCAGCCTGAGCACTTTGTGGAGAAAGGTAAAGAAAGATTGTCTTGCAAGTTGAATAAATCTTTGTATGGGTTAAAGCAATCTCCTAGAATGTGGTACTAGAAGTTTGACACTTTTGTTTTGTCATTGGGATTTGTAAGATCAAAATTTGATCATTGTTTCTATTATAAAGCTGAAAGTGATCAAGTTCTTATTATTGCTCTCTATGTTGATGATATGTTGTTCATAGGCAATAGTAAGTTAATGATTTATGATCTTAAGTCTCAGTTGTTTGAAAAGTTTGAAATGAAAGATCTTGGTGCAGCAAGGTATATTTTGGGAATGGAAATAACTAGGGATAGGAAGAATAGAAAACTCTGGCTCAGTTAGAGTAAGTATATCAAGACTATTCTAAAGAGATTTTGCATGAATGATTGTAAGTAGCTAGTTGTTCCAGTTTTGCAGGGAATGAAGCTATCTATTGAAGACTATCCAAAATATCTTACTGAGATGGAGGGCATGACTACTAGTGCGGTTGGCAGTCTAATGTATGCAATGGTCTGTATAAGGCCAGACATTGCCCAAGTAGTGGGAGTACTTAGTCGATTTATGGCTAATCCTGGAAGGACACATTGGGATGTTGTGAAAAGAGTATTTATATATTTGAAGGGAACTTCAGAATATGCATTGTGTTACCATGGCAACTTGGTTGAATCATAGAGGATTCTCAGCATTTGAGGCTATGTGGATTCTGATTGGGCAGGGGACATTGATAGCAGAAGATCCACTAGTGGATATACTTTCATGTTGAATGGTGGTGCAGTGAGTTGGATGAGTAAGCGGCAGGCTGTAGTTGCTTTGTCCACTAAAAAGGAAGAATACGTGGCAGCAACACATGCCTGTAAGAAGCAATCTGGTTAAAACATTTGTGTTCTAACATTAGTTTTGATGCAGGGAAATTAACAATTTACTGTGACAATCAGAGTGCTATTTTTTTGGCAAAGAATCCTACTTTCCATGCCAGGACGAAACATATAGATGTACAGTATCATTTTGTACGAGATATGGTGGAGGATGGAAAGGTCTCATTAGAAAAAGTGGATACTCTAAAGAATGTTGCATTGATGAAGCCAGTGAGTACAGACAAGTTCAGGTGGTGTGCAAATTTGATGGGCCTCAGTCCCCATGAATTCCAATAGTTTTATTATGCTCTAGAGGTTCCTATGTGATCTTTGTCAAGTGGAAGTTTGTTGGAATGATGTGCCTCAATCTCATAGGCTGAATTCTTTGAAAGAGGAAAGTCGGTGTCACATCCATATTGTCCGGTCGACTGGCAGCTATGAAACCTTATGAAATGTTCAGGTCGCTGAGACCTTGTTGATGTCTTGTCGACTAGAGCTATCACAGTGAATCATTTTTTTCACTATAACCCTCTCTCGAGTGGATTGGTCTTGCCGATGGGTTGATGCCTAAAGGTTATTAGGGAGACTCACGGTGACTGGAGTCATTAGAGTAACACAAAGGCTTTGGTATGAAGTCTTGGCAATAGGTGGTATGTCTCACCAGTAAGCATACACTTGGAGCTTTCGAGGTGACATCAAAGCCTCGACAAGAACTCTTGCTGACTGTTGGTTCTCTCACCGATAGTTATTCACTAGAAGACATTAGGGTGACATGGTGACTCGATAAGATCCCTTGCCAATAGGTGGTATGTCTCATCGAATAGCTACACTCAGAGTCATCGGAGTAACTTGAAGGCTTCAATATGAAGTCTTATCGATGGGTGTTTGTCTCAGTGATGGGGTAGTCTGTTGTTGGTAGGACTCCTGGCAACTGTTTAGTTATCAGTATGATTTGAGGGCTCGGTATTACCTCTTAGCGATAGCGGTAAGTCTTGCTGACGGTTGTTTGTTTCAGTATGACTGGAAGGCTCGGTGTGATCTCTTAGCGA